>JAWPHD010007859.1:0-122732 GCA_037043455.1 Cyrtodaria siliqua | reverse complement strand
CAACAGTGGGCAGCCCATCCAGAACTGCCAACAGCTGATCCAGTTGCTTACTGCCGAGTGGAACACCATCCCACAGTACCGGATACATCGCCCGATCTGTAGTATGCGCCTTAGATGTAATGCAACTCTTGATGTAAGAGGTGGACATACACGTTATTAGGTCTGTGACTTTTGTTTTCCGCCTGTTGCGCTTTAGAAATGATTTAAACATTTTATTCTTTATTGAATGTTCATATTTCATATTAAAACATGTTTGTAAATGTTGTATCTAATATAATAATACGAAAAATTGTGATTATTGGTTCTCATGGTATTTGTATATAAATATTTAGAAGTGGATACTTTCTTATGACGGCAAGTATATATATATTCCTCCAGTGAGATTTGAACCCATGACCCCTGGGGGTTTTAGTGTACATTACCAAATATTGAAAAGGGCCATAACCATGTATAATCTAGGCAGTAATACCTTCTCCAGTATTTTTTATCATATTAAAAGTGTTTTTTCATTAACAAAAATAAGGTCATTAATAATAAAAAAAAATAAAAAAAATAAAAATGTTTTTGCCTACCTACCTAACCTATTTTTTTTGAAGCCGTTAGCGCAAACAAACTATTTATTTTTTTGGCCTGAACACTGAAAACCATGTTCAACTTAGGTGGACATCTTCACTGGTCAACATTCTTGTAAAGTTTGGCAACCATGGTTTAAATAGTAATGGAGGAGGGTGCGACACAAGTTTTTCAGCCCCTATTTTGACTAAGTCAAGGGCTAAAACTCGGAGGTTGTAGGTCCAAAATGAAAAACAACAACTCAGGATCGCATCTTCACTTGTTGGTCAACATTCTTGTAAAGTTTGGTGACCATCGGTTAAATAGTTACGGAGGATATAAGTTGTTCAGCAAATATTTTGACTAATTAAAGGGCCATAACTCTGTAGTTCTTGGTCAAAAATAAAAATGAAAACCCAGGTGCTCATCTTCACTTGCTGATCAATATTCCTGTAAAGTTTGGCGACCGTGGTTTAATAGTTATGGACGATCACGCAACACAAGTTTTTCAGTCCCTATTTTGACTAAGTCAAGGGCCATAACTTTGTGGTTCTTGGTCCAAAATAAAAACGAAAACATAGGTGCGCACCTTCACTTGCTGGTCAACATTCCTGTAAAGTTTGGCGACTGTGGGTTAAATAGTAATGCGCGACACAAGTTTTTCAGCTCCTATTTTGACTGAAGGTCTTCATCATGACCCTGCATTGTTTAAGGTGCCATCTAGCTCATATCACCAGAGCAGTGGCAGAAAAACTATAACGTGGCTCCAGCGTAAATGGAGTGTCGATCTACAACAGAATTTGTAGCAACTCTGCAGTTCAGGGTGAGAAGGTTCTAGACCCGTTCTTCATATTTTATCTCTATGTACATGGAGGATGAGCCTGGCATGTTCATTCCTGTTAGGCACCATATAACCTTTCATGTGTTGGTGCGCCTTAAAACCTGAATTCAATTCAATTGACTAAGTCAAGGGTCATAACTTTGCAGTTCTATGTCCAAAATAAAAATGAAAACCCAGATGCACATCTTCACTTGCTGATCAACATTCCTGTAAAGTTTGGCATGGGTTAAATAGTAATGGAGGAGGGCACGACACAAGTTTTTCACCCCTATATTGATTAAGTCAAGGGCCTAATAACTCTGTGGTTCTTGGTCCAAAATAAAAATGAAAACTCAGGGGTGCATCTTCACTTGCTGATCAACATTCCTGCAAAGATTGGCGACTATGGGTTAAATAGTAATGGAGGAGGGCACGCCACAAGTTTTTCAGCCCCTATATTGACTAAGTCAAGGGCCACAACTATGTGGTTTTGTCCAAATAAAAAGAAAAGCCAGTGGCATAAAAAAAGAAAAGAAAAAAGAAACATTAATGTGACATGTACTGAAAATTAAACGCTTTTAAATGGCTCTGTTGACCTTAAGTGTAGCGAAAACAGTATTAAATATATATGCAATATTAAATTGTTTTACAGTATTTTTTTTCCCAATTTTATGAAAAATCACGCTAATTTTTTTTTCTCCAAAATATAGAAAAAAAATACTGGTCTTAGACTCCCATGAGGGAACATACTACTTGCGGGTGTCTGATCATCCAGGCAGTGTTTTAATTTGCAAAGCTAAGCAGCAGACACAGACTGGCCTGTTAGTAAATTATTTTGCACACCAAAGTCTTCCATTTCCATCTGTCAAATTTCTAGATGCTGATTTTAAGAGTTCTGTGCACGATAATGGGATCTGATGATCTTGGGCTGATACTGAGAGTTCCAAGCGCAATAATATATATGCAAGTTTTCCCATTTTTTTATTATTCATTAGCACTATAGAAGATTACAATTATTATCTCCCATGGTTTGGTCACGGATAACACATGGCTTCTTGCTTCATGGTGTCTTCTCCCAAGGTTTGGTCATGGATAACACATAACTTCCTGTCTCATGGCATCTTCTCCCACTCTTTGGTCACAGATAACACATGACTTCTTGCTTCATGGTGTCTTCTCCCATTAGGTTTGGTCACGGATAACACATGACTTCTTGCTTCATGGTGTCTTCTCCCATTAGGTTTGGTCACGGATAACACATGACTTCTTGCTTCATGGTGTCTTCTCCCAAGGTTCGGTCATGGATAACACATGGCTTTTTGTTTCATGGCATCTTCTCCCATGGTTTTGTCATGGACACCACATGACTGTCTTCGTGGCTCAAGGTGTCCTCCCATGGTTTTGGTCATGGATAACACATAACTTGTCATGTCAAAGTTTTTATTCCTGAGTATTCTGAAAACCATGCACATAATAGTCTGTCACAGCTGTACAAAGGCCTTTTATAATGTTTTTTCATGTGCTATCAAGTGACTACTGGTATATAAACCACTGTTTGCGTTATTTAAACATTATGTTACTGTTTGCAGAAATCTATAAGTATTTTATAACTGCAAAAAAAGTCAGTTTATATGCATATTATTTTCTTGCATGTATTATGCTCCACATGTATTGTTGATTACAGGTTTTACATTTCATTATATTAACATGTTTTAAATTATTTGCAAGTTTCTAATTGAAACACTGCATAAAACATTAATTGATCATAATCAGTTACTCTATTCTGGGGACTTAATAATACTTACAAGTCACTCCAGTGATTAAATATTTACCAGTATCACTTTTATTGTTATACAATTACAAGTCACTTTGAACTAGAAAACCAACAATTTGTGAACAGGAAGTTTTGTAACAAGGTGTTATAAATAGTCACACTTTTATGAAAGATGGTGGTAATTATTTATTTCTACATATAAAAGAAATATGTTTGCCTTCCATTAGTTTATTGAGAAGTGATTTATGTTGCCTTTGTTTGCATTTCCTTTGTTTTATTAAAACAGTGGGTTTCTTTGATAAAACTGTGAAATTGGCCAAGCCAAGAAATTGTATTTAAAACAGTAGTTATGTGCTCTTTGAGGCAGACTGGAATTGACCGTCTTAACGTGCATTACACTTTTAATTTGAATGGAATTACCTTCAATTTTCGTAACTGTATGCTACTGGACTTTACCAAATAGTTTATTATTTTACCTTGAAAGGGAAAGGAATTACCTTTCATGTGCATTTATTTCGGATAGTAACTTTTCTATCACCATTTAATCATCTTGGAGTATGAGACCATGATATAGAAATGTATGTTAGGAACTGATGTACATTATAACAGTGTTTATATAAACAATTTCAAGAGCAAATCAAGAACAGTTTAGGAATGTCAGGAGTTCCTGAACTGTTCTTAATTTGTTCTTGAACAATTTGAAGAACAAATGAAGAACCGTTCAGGAACTTCAAGGGTTCTTAAACCGTTCTTAATTAGTTTTTAACTCTAAGTGTTCTTAAACTTTAAGTGTTAAGCACTAATTAAGAACAGTTTAAAGCCTTGTAGTTTCTAAACTGTTCTTCATTTGTTCTTGAAATTGTTTAAGAACAGTTTTAGAACATCTTCTCTATTTAAAGTTCTTCAAATGTTCTTGAAAATGTGAACTAAATTCCTTTAAATAGGAAATGTAATTAAGATGTTCTTAAAATATCTATATATGTGTTATCTTAATAGGAATGTCGTTACAGATCGATTACATCTGTGCAAATGTAAATATACATTAAATTAGCAAGCAAGTCACAATATTAACCACCTAATAAACTATTGTGATCTTCCATTATTAGTCACACTACTTACTGATACAGTGTTTGAAAAAGGCATTATTTTTGTAATGCTGACATGCACAGGTATTATAATGCAATATGAAATTTCTTTGTTTTAAGTGGCTTGAACACACCCCAAGTATACATAGATGGCTTTTGCTGGGACATGAAAACAATTATCCATAAACTTGGTATAAAAAGACATTTATTTTGAAGCACTTAAGTTTTGTGTTGATTAAATTAAAGTTCAAAAGTTTCAAATCTTTTGAGTATTTTCACAAAACAATATAATTTTATTACACTATTTCCAGAACAGGTTTTCCCATAACAAACTGAATGTTTATGAATGTTGTTTAACGGCTCATCAACACAGTATAGGTTATAAGAACAAGAGGTCAATGACCTTGAAGCTCTACTGATTGATTTTGATTTCAGTAAGTAGTCGCTACAGACTTGTTTTTTGAAAATCTATTTCTAACCGTGGCGGCCATCTTCAATTTTCGGCCGACCTGAAATTTTGCTAGGATCAATTAGACATTAAGAGCAACATTCCTGTGAAGTTTCATGAAAATCCGTCAAGTAGTTTCAGAGGAGTAGTCGCTAAAAGTTTTCATTATATAACTCTATGTAAACAAAGATGGCAGCCATGTTTAACGTCAAATCAAAACGATTTTTGACAAGGATCAACATCATGTCTTGCTGATCATTTTAGAAAAAGTCCCATATCAATATCACTTATAGTTTTCAAGAAGTAGTCGCTACAAACTTGTATTTTAAAACTCTATTTTTAGCTTTGGCGGCCATCTTGGATTTCACATCAACATGAATTTTTGCTAGGATCAACTAGACTTTATGGGCAACATTTCTGTAAAGTTTCATGAATATCCATCCAGTAGTTTCAGAGGAGTTGTCGCTACAAATAAAAGTTTACGGACAGACGGACAGACGGACGCAGACGCCGCACCACGGCATAAGCTCAGCTGATCTCTGATCAGTCGAGCTAAAAATTACAGTTCTTGAAAATGTTCAATGTTCAAGAACATATTAAGAACATGTTCTAGAACAATGAATCAAGAACAGTTCAGGAACTGTTCTTAATGTTCTAGAAATGTTCATGAACTGTTCATGAGTATAAGAACAGAGTTTCGCACGGGTTCATCTTCATTAATTAAACAAATCTATACTACTATTAACAAACAAATGTATGATAATCATTATTGCATGAACAGTTTAATATAATAACATTATCTTGAGTTTAAAAGCCTATGTATTCATTTATATTTGCAAAGAAAGAAGGTAAAGAATATATGACACCTGAGTGTGATTCTGACAAAATTGCAAATAACATGCAGACGCCATTCTTTTGAGTTTTTGGCGGTAAAATGGCAGTTCAACTGAAGATTGTGCTTGCATCCTTTAATAATTAAATGTGTTTTGTGATAATCCTTAAATTACTTACTGTGTCAAAACATACATTTAATAGTTGTATTTGAAAGATGAAATTTCTAAATGTAGTCTTTAGAAGCAATATTTTAAAATGAAACCCCTATTGTCATGTGTTTTTGCAGATTGACTTTCTATTTTTGTTGCTGACAGAAAAATGGTATTCAGCACTGCAGATATTATTTCATTTCAGTAACATATGTAACATTTCACCAAGTATGACCAGGCCTTCTGAAGGTTCAATTAATGAATTGTTCTTTACTGTTATGTAGGTTAAATTAGTGGCCAACGGAGTTATGGAACTGTACAGGAACTGTTCTGGATAGATTGTTCAAGAACTGTTCTTGAACTGTGCTTCATCTGTTTCTAGAACTTATGTTCAAGAATAGTTCTAGAACTATCTTACTGGAACTGTTCAAGAACAGTTCTGGTATAGTTCTACAACTGTTCTAGAACATTTCCAGTACAGATCGTTCTGGAACAGTTCTAGAACAGTTCCAGTACAGATAGTTCTATAATTGTGCTTCATCTGTTCTGGAGCAGTTATAGAACTGTGCAGGAACATTAAATGAGACAAATTTCTGTTCAAGAACAGTTCTAAGAACAGTTCAAGTATAGATACTTCTAGAACTGTTCTAGACCTGTTGCAGAACGACAGTTCCAGTACAGATCGTTCTGCAACAGTTCTAGAACAGTTCCAGTACAGATAGTTCAAGAACTGTTCTTGAACATAAGTTCTAGAAAATTTGTCTTATTTAATGTTCACATACTGCTCTGGAACAGTACCAGAACAGATTAGGTACAGTTCAAGAACAGTTTTTGAACAATCTATCCAGAACAGTTCAAGAATTGTTCATGCTCAGTTCTAGAAAATTTCGCAGGGGATATCCTAGGAGTTCCCCAACAAATAAGAGTTTCAAGTTGGAAACTATGTCTACTGGAGAAACGTATTTGAATCAAAATTGGGATTTAGGGAACACCAACATAAGAAATGTAATATTGCACCAAACAGATATAAATGGTGTCAGACCAGTCAGGAAGTAGTTCAGGGACAGAGGGTGCTAAGATAGTTACTTGAATTTTTTTTTAGTTTGCATGTGTTTTTCCCAAGATTAGTTTTTATTTCATTGTTAAATCTAACCTGATGTTAAAGTATTATGTCTGTTGTCATGAATAGTTAGGTATTTTACTGTGTTTGTCACGATTATTTCTTTGGAGAGCATGAACACAGAGGTTGGGCAGAGATGTGGTTTTGACAGATGTTTATTTTAAAATACGCATAGTGTGAATGAACAACGTAAAATGTTGAAAAAATGAATCAGTGTTTTATTCCAGATATGGTTCCGTTTGGGAGCCAAATGTGTTTAATTCACAGAATTAAAGTGTATTTAAGCGAACGAATATTGTGGAACTTGTGCCTGATCTCCAAATAGCCTATTTTGCATTGTGTTCAATGGGCTGATTTTCACTGGTCTGACACCAAACATGACAGGCACATAGAGATAAAATATAGAGAACAAGCCTAAGAAACTTCTAACCTTCAAAACTGCAGAGTTGCTGCAAATTTTGTAGTAGACACTGCATTCATGCTGGAGCCATGTTTCCACATTTACACTGTCATGCAGTGTCATGATGAAGACGTTTAATGAGCATGAAAAACAAGAGGCCAAAGAGGGCCTGTTGATGCTCTACTGGTAAAACGGCTCTTATATCAAGGGTTGTCAACATAAAATTCCCATCAGTACTTCTTTTAAAACATTGCAAAAACTACAGGGCTAGGGAGGCCTTAGATCGCTCACCTGGTAATCATGGGCAAAAAATGTGTCTAGTCTGGCATGGGTATTTTTTAATTTGTTCCACTTTCTTCTATGAATGAAATTTTTTATATTAACATTCTAAACAAATATGGTAAAGATCAGATAAACAAGAGGCCCAAGAGGGCCTGTGGATGCTCTGCTGACTAACATGACTCTTATAACATCAATGAAGCGAGTGACTGCCATTTACATTTTTTTTTGAAAGTTTCGGGCAAAAAACAGCTTTTTAACTTAATCAAGGGCCATAACTAAAGAATCTGGTAAAGTTTGGAAAAGATCAGATGAAAAATGAAGGCCCTACCATATTAACGCGGCAAAATATAGCACTTTTAACTAAATCAAGAGCCACAACTCCTCTGTTACTGGTCCAACTGATCCAACATAGAGCTAAAAAAAAAAAAAAATATTAAAAAAATTAAAAAAAAAAAAATTAAATAAATAAATGAAAGAACTAAAATAATAATATAAAAAAAGAGTCATACAATCTGGTCAAGTTTTGCAAAGAATAGATGCAAAATGAAGGCCCTATCTTACGATGAGGCAAATTATAGCATTTTTAACATAATCAAGGGCCATAACTCCGCTGTTACTGAACCGATCTGGCTGGTTTTCGAATTTATTCGAGCTTTCAATGACATTAACAATCTGATAAAGTTTGGTAAAGATCGGATAAACAATGAAGCGCCTATCGTCTTAACGAGGCAAAATATAGCATTTTTAACTAAATCAAGGGCCATAACTCCGCTGTTACTATGGCTGGTGTTAGAACTTGTCCGAGCTCTTTCATTAATATTAACAATGTGGTAAAGTTTGGTAAAGATAGGATGAAAAATGAAGGCCCTATCGTCTTAACGAGGTAAAATATAGCAATATAGCATTTTGAACTAAATCAAGGACCATAACTCCGCTGTTACTAGTCCGATCTGGCTGGTTTTCGAACTTGTCCGAGCTTTCATTGATATTAACAATGTGGTAAAGTTTGGTAAAGATTGGATGAAAAATGAAGGCCCTATCGTCTTAACGAGGCAAAGTATAGCAATTTAGCATTTTTAACTAAATCAAGGGCCATAACTCCGATGTTACTCCTCCGATCTGGCCGGTTTTCGAACTTGTGCAAGCTTTCATATTGATATTAACAACCTGATAAAGTTTGGTAAAAATCGGATGAAAAATGAAGGCCCTATCGTCTTAACGAGACAAAAGTTAACTACGGACGGACAACGGCCAGTAGAGCCAAAAATGAAGTAACTACGGATTTCTAAAAGGAAAACCCAATACAGCAGTTTTCAACAAATCAATGGCCATAACTCTGTCGTTACTAACAAGATCTAGCTGGTTTTCAAACTCGTCCAAGATTTCATTGATATACCGCGCTTTGCACAACTAGACATCATACTGAGGCTTCCTGCCAAATATCGTAAAACCTATTATCCAACAAGCCGTTTAGGAGGAGTAGCGCAAGAAATTTAAAGTAAAACTGTCAAAGGGCCATTATAAACGCCGTCAAAAATCAGCGAACTGGAACAAAAGTGTGATATGCACAAATGAAAAATGAATTAAGGCCCTTTTGTCTTAACGAGGCAAACTATAGCATTTTTAACTAAATCAAGGGCCACAACTCCACTGTTACTGGTCTGATCTGGCTGGTTTACGAACTTGTCCGAGCTTTTATTGACACTTACAAGCTAGTAAATATAGATATAAAATTCAAACACAGGAAAAGCAGCATTCAAGGACGACAGTCAACACAAACACACGCAGAAACAAAGAACAAATTTAAAGATGAATAAAAGGTCAAATAAGACATCACAAACACAAAAGGGTTGACAATAGGGCTAACACCCGGGAACGGTCAGTGGAAAAAAAGGCCGCTGGGGGTTTAAACCAGGTTCTAGGGTGCACCAAACCTCATAATTACCTGTCAAACCAATAAAACACGACTGTGTAAATAAAGAAATCCCCGCCATGAACTATTCTCTAACCAACAAGGCAGCATTAATAGGCAATATAAGTAAAACACAAAGATGCTCGTGTATATATAAATACAAACAAAAAATATAACTAAGTGACAAATGCCCTCGAAGTGACCTTTGACCTCTAAGTAAGACCTTGACCTTGGAGCCGCGGACCTGGATTTTGTGCATGACACATCGTTTGGTTGTGGTGAGCATTTGTGCCAAGTTATTTGAAAATCCGCCCAGGCACGCAAAATTTATTGACCGGACACGATTTGACCTTTGACCTTTGAGTACGGACCTGGGTTTTGCGCGCGACACATCATTTTGTTATGGCGATCACTTGTGCCAAGTAATTTAAAAATCCCTGCAGGGGTTGTGACGTTAGGTCCGGACACGAAAATGCGTACCTGTTTGTGACCTATGATCCGCAAGTGTGACCTTGACCTTTGAGGTACGGACCTGGGTTTTGCGCGTGACACATCATCTTGTTATGGTGATCACTTGTGCCAAGTTAATTAAAAATCCATGCAGTGGTTTTAATGGTACAGTCCGGACACGAACTCTGGACTGACGGACGACGGATGGACGGACATACACAAAATCAGGCTTTGTGTGACTCAAAACTTGTGTGTCTGTTTTTTGTGTGTACGTTCGTACTTTGTGTGACTGTTTTTTACATTTTGTGTGTCGTTTTTACCATTTGGACACATTTTAGTCACACTAGCCCCCCTCCCCTTGTGTGACTGCACTTTTTTATTGCTTTAAATGAAGAAATAGACTGTTTCCTGCGCATAGAGACATACTTGCTTGTGTGTCAGTCACACAAGAAAAAAAAGTCAAACAAGTATACCTTATACACAAAAAAAGACACACAAGGCGCTCCTGTAAACTCTGACGGACGGACGGATGGTGCGATTACTATATGCCCCGAAACCCTTTCGGGGGCATAAAAAACAATAGCCTAGAAAGCCACAAAGAAGGTACTCAATGACTTGGCAGAAGCCAGAGCAACAACAGAACCATTGAGGGCAAGACAAGACAAGACTGCAGACAAACATCAAATGTCACCGTCCTTTTCGGCTTTAGGTAGATGTCATCTTAGGGCCCACAGGCTGTCTGGTCATCGCACAATTAAAGAGGAAAGCATAGTGGCAAACTGTAAATGGATACACCATCAAGCATGCAGTGGGCTGCAAAATGATAGGGTCATAACCTCTTTTGATAAACCTTTTAACAAGTTTATCAAAGATAGTATGGAAGTGGTCATGGCCAAGGATCTTACAAAGTTTGTAAATCACGTCACCATAGAAGTCAGGTTGTGACAGTCCTTGTCGCAGAAGAGTTCCTAAATTACTTTTATATTTGGAAAGAAGATAGGGTTATGATGATAAAATTTTGCAAAGCTTTTACGAAGTTTATGGTTAAGATAACCCTGATGGAGTAGCTGTTTAGTTATGCAAATGTTACGAATATTAAAGTCCTCAACTCGAGTACAAGCTCTAGAAAAACAAATAAGTTGAGACACACAGACCCGATAAGAAGTTGCTCGGCGAACATCCCCATCTAAATGGGGATAATTAACAATATCAAAATTAAAATCATCTCTCTTGTCATATATTTTGCTAATTATTTCACCATTTTCAATGGAGAGATGTAAATCAAGAAAAGATGTGTTAGTATCAGAAATATTAGCTTTGTTAAGTTGAAGTTCTTTATTATTAACCATAGTAGAAAGGAAAGGGTTGTCAATGTTTAATATGACATCCAGATACCGAGAGGTAATATTAAAGGCCTCAGTAACATATTCCTGGGTAGCTGGTGAAAGAATTAACATGAAATCTCTTTCAAAGCAATAGAAGAAATGTCACAGTAAGTGACAAATGCCCCCGAAGTGACCTTTGACCTGTAAGTGTGACCTTGACCTTGGACCACATACCTGGATTTTGTGTGCGACATGTCGTCTGGTTGTGGTGAGCACTTGTGGCAAGTTATTTGAAAATCCGTCCATGAATGTCAGAGTTATTAACCGACGAAGAAAGCACTTTGTTTTGACCTTTGATCTCCAAGTGTGACCTTGGAGCCAGGGACCTGGGTTTTGTGTTCTACATTTCATCTAGTTGTGGTGAGCACTTGTGCCAAGTTATTTGAAAATCCGTCCAGGAATGCCAGAGTTTTTGACCGGCACAATTTGACCTCTAAGTGTGACCTTGACCTTGAAGCCACGGACCTGGATTTTGTGCTTGACACGTCGTCTTGTTGTGGTGAACAATTGTGCCAAGTTATTTGAAAATCAGTCCATTATTGTCAGAGTTATTAAGCGGACACGATTGTACAGACGAACAAAGGGACTGATAGACTGACAGTGTGACTACTATACGCCACCCTTCGGGGGCATAATAAACACCAATCTGCGACAAGGGGTGCACCGTTCATACCCATAGGGATACCAACAATGTCTATAAACGGTCGTTCCATATCTGACGAAAATATTATCTAATAGGAAGATGAGTGCTTCACAAACTTCTTGGCAAGTCCACATAGTGTAATTGTCTAAACTGCTATTAGTAAAAAACGTTTTAATATTATTACAGGCCAAAAATGTAGTGTTTTCCCTAGCGAATGTTTTTTGAACAAGAGCAATAACCTTGTCTTTGATAAGGTGATGTGGTAATGTTGTATATAGTGTAGAGGTCACAAGTGCTAAGAGATGAAACTTGACGTTTATTGGAAATTTTATTAAGAACGTCTCCTGAATTTTTAATAAACCAAAAGAAATTAATCCCAGAAATTATCACAATATAGTTTAAAGTGATCTTTAACGGCAGTAAGACGATAAGTAAAATGTTTGGAGATGTTTGTGGTGTAGCGGGTCTTATACAGATTTTAATGTTATTTAAGAGTCCAGTACATAGCATTTTTTTCTGCTTTTCGTCTACCCCAGCCTTGAAAGTAGCGCACCGAGTGATATATGTGGAAAGAACATCAAAGTTTGGTAAAGGTCTGATGAAAAATAAAGGCCCTTGTCTTAACGAGGTAAAATGTAGAATATTTAACTAAATCAAGGTCCATAACTCCGTTGTTACTGGTCCGATGTGGCCGGTTTTCGAACTTGTCCGAGATTTCATTCATATTTATAATCTGTTAAAGTTTGGTAAAGATAGGATAAACAAGAGGCCCAAGAGGGCCTGTGGACGCTCTACTGGCTAACATGGCTCTTATAACATCAATGAAGCGAGTGACTGCCATTAACGTTTTTTTGGAAGTTTCGGGAAAAAACAGCTTTTGAACTAAATCAAGGGCCATAACTAAAGAATCTGTTAAAGTTCAGTAAAGATCAGATGAAAATGAAGACCCTACCTTTAACGAGGCAAAATATAGCATTTTTAACTAAATCAAGAGCCATAACTCCTCTGTTACTGGTCCGACTGGTCCAACATAGAGCTAAAAAATTATTAATTAAAAAAAATTAAAAGAAAAAATAAAAAAAAATAAAAAAAAAAATAAAAAAAATAAATAAATTAAAATTAAAAAAAAAAAAAAAAAAAAAATCAAAAAATCAAGGGCCATAACTAAGTTGTTACTGGTCCGATATGTTTGGTTTTCAAACTTGTCCGAACTTTCATTGATATTAACAATCTGATTAAGTTTGGTAAAGATCGGATGAACAATGAAGCCCCAATCGTCTTAATGAGGCAAACTATAGCATTTTTAACTAAATCAAGGGCCATAACTCCGCTGTTACTGGTCCGATATGGCTAGTTTTCGAACTTGCTCGAGCTTTCATTGATATTAACAATCTGATAAAGTTTGGTAAAGATCAGATGAACAATGAAGCCCCTATCGTCTTAACGAGGCAAAATATAGCATTTTTAACTAAATCAAGGGCCACAACTCCGCTGTTACTGGTCCGATATGGTTGGTTTTCGAACTTGTTCGAGCTTTCAATGACATTAACAATCTGATAAAGTTTGATCAAGATCGGATGAACAATGAAGCCTCTATCATCTTAACGAGGCAAAATATAGCATTTTTAACTTAATCAAGGGCCATAACTCTAGTGTTACTGGTCCGATCTGGCTGGTTTTCGAACTTGTCCGAGCTTTCATTGATATTAACAATGTGGTAAAGTTTGGTATAGATAGGTTGAATAATGAAGGCTCTATCGTCTTAACGAGGCAAAATATAGCAATATAGCATTTTTAACTAAATCAAGGGCCATAACTCCGCTGTTACTTGGCCGATCTGGCTGGTTTTTGAACTCATCTGAGCTTTCATTGATATTAACAACCTGTTAAAGTTTGGTAAAGATTGGATGAAAAATGAAGGCCCTATCGTCTTAACGAGACAAAAGTTAACAACGGACGGACGACGGACGACGGACAACTCGGCATCCCATAAGCTCTGCTGGCCTTCGGCCAGTAGAGCTAAAAATGAAGGTCTTAACGAGGTAAAAGTTAAGGGACGGACGGACAACTCGCCATCCCATAAGCTCTGCTGGCCCTTGGCCAGTACAGTGCTTTGGGGTATATAGAATCATTGGTAGTAAAGAATCATTTCCTGTTTAATTTCAATTTTCTCAGCTCATATTTTTTAGATTATTTTAAAACATTCCAGGCTCGAAAATATATCATATAAGAATACAGTTATTCAATGGTGAAATTATTTGGGACATTTTTCCATGCAAAATATATCATTACGTGCAACACCTCTCAGAAAAAATGATTTTATACTACCAAAAATTTTAAATGCAGATCGGTCCATGTTTTTTACTGCCGTAAGAATCGCACCTATTTTGAAAAAAACCACTAAAATCGCCATACCCCACTCACCATGTCAGCTGCACCATGCATTTTTTTTCCGTTTAGTCATTTATATAGAGAACTATTTAAAATTTATGTTTGTATTATATTTGTATTATTTATAACTTACTTTATCACAATTTGTACATTTTAATGACTGACATCATGTCTTCGCTTTACTGAAGGAATAATTTTCACTCAATATTAAAATTGTTGATCCTTTGAGGAATTGAACCGGAAGTGTCTAATAAACCGGGTAGGTATAAAACGCTGACTAACACGCGCGGACTAGCCTTTGCTACCTAGCTATAGACTCTTTCGGAAAACTCCCTACTATCGGTACTGGTTTAGTTCAAATTGACCTACTTTCGCACAGCGAGTGACAAACAATCGTGTTATGGATCACAGAATATTGTCGCAAGGCATAGTTTAAGATATTAGAAGGAGGGTAAAGGGCAATTGTAGATTTTTTAACGACCGATAGATAAAATATCTGGACCGATTTAAACAGAGATTTTGAAAAGAAAAACGGTCTGGAGAAACAGATTTCGGTCTGGGAACTGATAAACCGGCGATTTTAGAAGCCCTGATACTACCTGAATGAAGTGTGTTTTTTAAACGAAAATTTGGTACTGTCACAATAAACTCAGAAATAAATATTGTTTTAACAAATGTTAGGGACAAAAGTCAAAATGCAATCATCAATTAAGGTAACTTGTTGAAGTTTGGCACTTTTAAGGATAAAATGAAATAATGTAAATATTGGTGCAAAACTGCCTATTAAAAAATCAGTTTCAGGACAATAATTTTAGAAATTGTGCTATCATACAACTAAAAGGGTAAATCTTAATCAAAAATTAAATAAACATTTTCATTTTAAAATTAGACGTTTAACCCTAGTGATTCTATACCCCACAAAGCACTGTAGTGCTAAAAACGACAGAATTAACATGAAGGTGGCACCCAGTAACCACACGGTACTCAATCAGGGCCTTTTTTTTGGAAATAGGGGAAGCGGCACATGCCCTTCTATAGGGGGAAAAAAGCATGATTTTTGAGTTAAAGCGGGAAAAATAATGGAATTTCGAGATATAGACAGAAAGTGAAGATTTGGAATTTCAAATAATTATGCATAATTATACTTTTTAGATAAAACTGTCTTCTATGAATGTATCCCAAACATAATAATGTTGAGAAACAAGAAATAATGTAAAAAACGTTTTTAAGGGGACTTTTCCCAGCCAAAGAAGGGAAAAAAGCTGTCCGTTTTGCTAGGGGAAGAGGCTGAATATCGGCTCCTGTTTATGAAAGGAAAAAAGTCCTTTCAATGTATTTAAAAACTGAGCAGAAAGTATTTTGGTTGGATACAATTACTTGTCATGCAATCATATTAAAGCAGATCACACACGGATGATTTATGTTTTCAGAGCAGAAGAGATAACGTTTTAGCAACAACTACGGCTAAATTATAATTCTTATATTAGGAGGCATGGCACAACTTCTTTCATTTCCTCCTTTTTTAAGCCATGGATTTTGCAAGAGTTTGAATGTCATTTACGGTCAATGAGACCACAGGAAATGTTCCTGTGTATTGAAGTCCCCTATAGTTAAGTTTTCCTATAATTAAGTTGTGTATCTAAGCAAAATTGCATGTGAATTTGATGACATCATTCACTTTATAGCGAAAACATTTTACACACATTATTTTGGAAGCATTGTAAGTTACCTCATTGTAGTCTGCATGGTTGTGACAACATCAAGTCATAATATTTCATGTATACGAGGATAAAGATGGGCATCCATTTGTACGAGATCCATTGTCTGTGTCTGTATCCGCGTCCGTATCCGTGAAAAATCGGTTATATAAAGAGAAAATGTTGGGAAGCATCCATTGATCAGTTCTGTGTCCACGACAAACTGCACAATTTGTGATTTTTGACGGACACGGATGCACTGAATCCCCGCGTATATATATGATTTCACGGTATTGGAGTTTAAAACTGCTACTTCATGATACAGCCTCATACAATAGCCCTGTCCGATAAGGTCTTATCTCCCCCTGATATTTACTTCCCTTCACGCTACTCTTGACTGATAAAAGATAAGAATCTCGATCTCTAAGAATTTTCTTACTTCCGGAGGGGTTTCCGATAATGGACATCGAAACACCAAAAAAGCGTCATTATTGCACTGTTTGTTCAAATTTCCGAGGGAAAAACGAAAATGGTCGTTCGGTTACATTGCATAGGTTCCCCATGAACGATAAAGTCAGAACAGCTTGGATACGAAGACTTAAATTGATAAAGAAAGGCTACAAATACAATGTCAGTTGTCACTCAACGCCTTTGCTCGGAGCACTTTGTTGGTGGCCTGTTTGAGCGAAATGCGGTGCCGTCGGTGTTTGGTGAAAAAATCTTCCAAACCTACAAAGTATGAATCGTTTCTTATATTTAATCTTTTCTTTCTTTCTATTTATAAAAATATTAACGAACATATGCAGTTTTTTTCCCTGTAAAAGTCTATCAGCATTATATATAGTGGTGGGTGGGGAATTTTAAATATCAGTAAACAGTATACCATTTTAATTGTTTATTATATATGAATTGCTTTTTATTTCAAATGTAGATATTATTATATTTATTTTTCTACCCTTATTAATATCTAAAACACTGCAAGGGAAATGTATGGTAGGAAGATTGGCAAAGGAGGAAAGATGTACATTAGTTCAGACACACAAGAGATATTGTCTCACTTGCAATACATTTGATGGTTGATTAATTCCACAACCATATATTTACTTCAGGTAGACGATCTCGCACCTGTTGAAGAACCTGAACCAATGGAGACTTTAGCATGCCACGTTGATGATGCAGATGAGTACGCAACAGTGCAAGAAACGTTCAAGACAATATTCTCCCTAGAAGAATCTTCCGTGCACCTCCATGACTATTGTGGAATGGTGAAAGAAACTTCTGTTTCAAAGGCAGTCGATAAAGCAGAGCAGACAGATATTCCTTGTGCTAGTACCAATGAATTGTCCACACAAACTGACAAGCCTATGCTGAATGATTCTTGTGAATCTGTTGATGCATGTACCCAGACTGAATTTGTGTTTGATAAAAATGAAACATATTACGCCACTCCACTGATAAGTAATACTAAAAAGCAAACTACAGATGCTGAAACTCAGTGTAATAGACCTGTCCTTACATATGAAGATGTTAAAAATGATCAACAATTTATGTTTTATACTGGGGTACCAAATAAAAAACTGTTTGAGACATTATTTAATGGGATGAGTGATGCACAGGAGCAAACAACACGAAACGAACACAGCTCCGGTGACGGTTCGGGTAGACCACGCAGTCTGCGACTGATAGACGAGTTTTTCCTTGTTCTTATGCGATTACGACTAGGTTTGTTGTTAGAAGACATAGCAGACAGATTTTGCATTTCAAAATCTACGTGTGGTGTAATTTGTGATCGGTGGATTAAATATTTACACCTGAAACTTGCTTTTTTGACATTTTGGCTATCACGTGCTTTGGTAGATAAGTTTATGCCAAATAAGTTTAAGCGTAAGTATCCAAATTGTATAAATGACTTAACAACACCACTTGGTATTCACTTGATAATACCACCATTTAAGACGAAGCGCTTTTCAAGGAGGGAAGTTGAGGAAACAAGACGTATCGCAAATCTACGTATAGATGTTGAACGTGCAATGGAAAGGGTCAAGAATTTCAGAATTTTACGTGGTGATATACCAATAACCTTGGCTCATTGCGTATCGAAACTGTGGAAAGTATGTGTAAATTTGTCGAATCTCCAACCTCCGCTTGTACAGGATGATATGCAAGATGACTGATATGTACATCACAATTGCCGTGCATATTTATTTTTAATTAACATGATTTAAATGTGTAGAGGATCTTATATTCGTGTCTGTTTAATATTGAATTTATTAGACAAGTTCGATAAAATTATAATGATGTGAGGCTGTTCCGAGCATCATATATATTTTATCCAACGAGTTGAATAAAGTCAATATTAAACAGGAGTGAATTGTATTTATCACACACCACTCCAGCAAAGACTCACAAGGCACATTTATTATTGTAGCTGCTAGATAATGTTTGTATGAGGACATTGTATTTTGACTCGACAATTCTAATGCACACAGATGAACGGTATACTATTGGGTATAATAGACCTAACGATGGTTCACCTCCATTTGCATAATTATTACACTAGTGTAATATGATAATAACTATTACACTCCCACATATAATGTAGCCATTATATGCACACCAAGATGAACGGAATACTGTTGAGAATAATAAGACAGAATGATGGTTCGCCTTCATTTGCATATTTATTACACTCCCACACTGCAAGGTATGTGATAAATTGGGAGTATTATTTATATAATTTAGCCATTCTGATGCACACCGAGATGAACGAAATACTATTGGGTATAATAGACCTAACGATGGTTCACCTTCATTTGCATAATTATTACACTAGTGTAATAATATGATAATATATATTACACTCCCACATATAATTTAGCCATTCTATGCACACCAAGATGAACGGAATACTGTTGAGTATAATAGACAGAATGATGGTTCGCCTTCATTTGCATATTTATTACACTATTGTTATATTACACTCCCACACTGAAAGTCATTTGATAATTGGGAGAATTATATAATTTAGCCCTCGCTCTTTCTAGGGTGAATGCAAAGAGATTATTTAACTGTTTAACTGATTTTAAGGAAATCCTTCACAAGATGAATTGATAAGATTCCCCATGATTAAACTGATGCAATCGAGTGAAAAATCAATACACCTACCATCATGTGAAAGATTCATTATAATTAAATGTAGCAGTTAAATAATATCTCTTACATTTTAAAGGGATATAAGGCAATCTTGACTTTTTTAAAACATTAATATATTTAAACCTATGGTAGAAATACCAAGCACAATTTATTACATGTACATGACATGTATTTAATGATACTGCATTAATAAATCAAGGTGTTAATTTATGATAAGATTGCTGTATGTCCCGTTAAAATTATTTTCTGGAATTTATAGTTGTGTAAATTAACTGTTGATGCAGGGATTGAATTGTAAAACAAAAATTAAATTTATATTTAAATTTTAATGCACATTGTAGCTAGCAATTACACCATTATGAATTGGAAACTGCAAAATAAATGTGTTAAACAATCTCACTTTATTCTTCTTTTATATAATAGTATGGACATGCTGTTTCAAATATATTTTCTCGAAAAGTGAGTCTATTCTCTGTAAATGTTTATGATTTGCTTTACGCTTTTAAGCATAATGCAGCGCCAGCTTTCATTCTGCAGCTAGTGTTAATGGAAAAGAGGTTTTCCTCGCTTCACTCTGCGAGAAAAGAGCTCTGGTAAAATAAAGTCTACATAAAATATGTTAACAGAGATGAGACAGTGGTCCCATAATTGGGCATCAAAAACAATCCTTTCTTTGTGATAATCCTTTAAGGTCCACACAATAAAATCACACTGCTTTGTGTTTGTAAGTGCCATTTGTGCCTGCACCTGATAATAGTATGCATGATTTTTCTTCAGTTTCAACTGTCCAGTTTCATATTGACAATAAAACTGCGGGTCCTTGGCGGCTTCCTCTAAAGTAGAAAATCTCCATTTATAAGGACATTTAATTTCAATCACACCTTCAACTTGACCGTCAATTTTCACTAGTCCATCCGGACTTGCTCCTAGGTGTGGGAACTCCTTGTGCACACATAATCCACACAATTGCACGCTTAAATTGGGGTAGTTTTTTCTCATAACTTTGCAGTATTTAAGTCTAGCTGCAGGCTCATGGTCACGTCCCCATTTAACGATTTTATTATCAAAAGGGCAATATCCTAGTACACTCTTTACGAGAGATGTAGCTTCGTTTGTTTGACGACGTTTACAAACACTTAACAGCCCCAAAATTGGAAGCTGTTATTCTACCTAGTCTTGCATTACGCCACATTTTGTTATTTTGTTGGCCACGCGTGATTTTTTCTATTTGCTCACATTCATCTTGATTCAAACTCAATGTTTCATAATAGTTCTTGAAAAAGTGGACACATTTTTCGCTTCTCAAGTCACATGAGTCCGCAAAGTTAAAGTTAATTTTATGCAACGGTGGCAGTAACACTTTTGGATTTATTCTTGGAACTGAATCTTCTCGTGTGAGTAGCCAAGCGGCATGAGGTGCACACATCCTTAGTTTGTCAGCAAAAGACTCCAAATTGACTGGAGTAACCTGCGGCTTTTTAACAACATCTTCACGTTTGTTTTTCTCTTCGATTTTTGGGGAGTCGGCTTCAATATCTATCCACTTGTGTTTTTTAAATGAAATGTTCTGTGCCTTTTGGGGACTAAGCTTTCGCTTCCTAGGCTGGTTCCATTTGCATTCTTTCGATGTTGATGCATCAAGTCCATCTCTCTTCCTGTCTGAAATGTCCACCAAGCCGTGCAGAAATGCCGCAACGTGGTTACAAGATTCCCCTTCTCTGAAATGAGAAAAATCATTCAACTGTTTTTATTTAAGAAAAAAAGATAACCAATCGCCTTAAACTCAAAAACATTGACAACATATAACTTCAAAATAAGTTAATGTTCAAATTAAATTGGAAATATAATATTCAAAATCCTAATAAACGGTAAAATGTACGAGAGAAGAATGAAAATGTGCAATGTAACACCTCATTTATGACATGTGATTCTCAAAACTGAGGCGACTTACTCTGCAGAATACCTAAGTTTATTTATTGTCGAATATAAAACATAAGCAAGTACATGTATAGCTTTGACCGACTTTAGGGTCAAAGCACAAGTGGTCAGTCGATAAATATATATACACAACAAGTATGGTGTTTAACGTCGCTTTTAACAACAACAATATTTTTGTCATGTAACGACTGTGTTCAATTTACATAAACATGACACCCCACCCAGTCACATTACACGGACACCAATCGAGGGAGCTACTCATACAATGTGTGTGCTCTACCACCATACAACAACCCTACATCATTTATAAACATATATTTATCAATATATTGAATAATTTCAAAACCATGAGATAGTTCTGGGGAGAAAGAGATACATTTAATTTACGTACCCAGCGCTACAGTCACAGCCAGCAGCATGGACGTGTCCAGTTACTTTTGCCATACATATCCATACAGTATAGTCTGGTTTCTGTGTCACTGTCTGTGTTGGTAGGGATGGGATGACCTTTGCTTTTACATAGCAATGTGAATCGTCTTGTGAAATGTCGTGGTAATAAACAGAATGCACATGTCCGTCTTCATAGAACACCTTCGCCTTCAACTGTCGTTTAGCATTAATTGGTCCCAAGTCGAGCGTTCTCCGTTTGCTCAAAACCATATAATTGTAAAGCTCGCTGTTATTAAACATAGGAATATGTCCAGTATCAGCACTCCAACCATCTTTTAAACGTATAGGATCTGGAAGAACCTCCCCGAGCGGTGAAATAAACCTTTCCAATCGCCTTTGATTTGCGTTATTTTCGTCCTCTAAACGCAACTCGTCTAAAGGTCTTTTCTCCAAAGAATTTGCAACTTTCGCTCGCTTCACCAGCTCGGCCTTTTTCCCCGATACGTACTCTCCATGGTTGCGTAGGTAACTTTTTAATTCATTCACAGTTAAACTGTCAAATTTAAGATTATTATCACTACGTTCCGATGAATGATGTTCGTTGTTCGACGCCATGATAGATAAATAATACCCTCCGGAAGTAGAATTAATTTTAGCTTCTCAAGGGAAGTAATTACGCCACGGGCAGATAAGACCTTATCGGACAGGGCTATAGGGCTCAATCTCAATGATAGTAATTGTTCTAAAAACAAATCGCAACGGTTGACGATTTTGGACAAACAGTTCATTAACTTACACAGTATAATATTATATATATACAAAAGGGCCTTCTTTTTGGCTGTTTTTATAGCCATTAATGGGTCACATTCCCAATGACAAAACATATCTTTTTTTCCCAATTTTGAGAAGAAAATTCCCAATTGAAAGAAGAAAAAAAAAGAACACGGAAAAGTAGAAAAAATGTGACAAGTATTGAATATGAAATGCTTCTAAATGCCTCTGTTGATCTTGTTGTACTGTAAACAGTATGAAAGATCATGAAATAAATGTTTGAATGTTTTGTTTCTCAATTTTTTGAAAAATCGCACTAAAATTTCCAATTTTGAGGGTATGGGTGATGTTCCCAAAATGTGGAAAAAAAGCACTGAAAAGTATAGGTATATTTTGTCGGAAATCGTCTAGCGTGTGTTACACAACTTATGACGTCACTGTGATTTAGCCAAGATATACCTCTATTGCATCAGGTTGTTCACAGTAATTTGTATCAATTGTTTACAAGGTTCGTCCGATACTTATTTCCGGCAGTGGTCTAGGTTTCAGTGTCTTTAATTAATAAATATACTGACGGTCAATGAAAACACACCACAAACAATATTCTTTTACAAGTTAGAATTTGAGGCGTTTTGGACAAAATATGATACAGTGTATATCCATATAACATTTCAACATTTTTTACATGCATATCTGGATTTAATGCATTCCACATGGTTGTTATGAAATGCACGTGCATTTCCGGGTTTCTTCAGTTACATTGCACAAAGAAATCATTTTCTCGGAAACGTTCATTGCATATTACTGTCAGAAATCAAACAATAAAAAGGCAGGGCACGAAAATTCAGTAGAAATTCAGATAAATTCTTTAAAATTGACCATTCAAATATTACGAAGGACGAGTAAATCAAAAACAAATTTTCCTGCTCTGGAAAAGGCCAGTAAAATCAATTGTAATTTAATAAGAAACAGATTAATGCTTGTTGATTTTTTTTTAGTGTAAGGCTATTATAAAAAATATCCTAGATTCTTATCCCCCCACCACCCCCAACCCTCACCATTTTAAAAAAATTGGATGAGAATCTAGCAATTGTTTTATAATGGCCTAACGGTTTTCTTTTTATGATTATCCACAGTAAACAATGTTAAATGACAAGGTAAATAACTGTGTAACAGCTTGTCATGAAAGTCTACCATTATGACAAGTTATCAAGATTAAATACTTAAAAAGTAAAAAATATTGGTTTGGCAGTATTATTCCAAATTTTGGTTTGCGAATAATCCAACAACCAGGGCTCCAGAAATTGGATAGCCCGACGCCCGGGGCTAGTCAAAATTGAAGTCGGGCTTGTAACAAATTCCATGCAGTTAGCCCGTCGGGCTAGTCCAAAAAAACAAAACAAAATAAATCCCACTGCCTAAATTACACGATCTGTGTATAACAAACACGCGCCAGTCAGGCACCTGTAATAAAACATCCCCCACATGTTTCATAATCTGTTAATTGCACTCGCTAATTCAATTAGCATTCGCCGCGGGCATCGGCGATTTTCAACATCAAAACAAAACATGCTATAAGTCCGTCCTCCAAGAACCTTGATTGACAGTCGGCATTATCCAATCAATTGATGTGTAGTATTTCAACTCAGGTCAATTAGCCAATGAAACCACTTTTTAAAAATACTACTGGTTGATCACATGTTCGTCACGTGGTCAGCTCAAAATGGCGGTACTGACTCAAACTATTACAAAAATGGCCGATACAGAATCGCATTCAACACAATCACGCTGATTTGTCGGCGACTTTTGATGAATCAAGAGAACATGGATTTTTGATAATGGAAGCATGCTTTTATATGAAACTGTGAAAAGCGAAATATATCAATACTTAGATAACATTAAGAAATTCCTGACTCAGGGGAAAGAACTCCCGCGAAGTGAAATTTGATTATGATACGCGGAAATATATGTAATACATTTGTGAGAAAAAATATCTATTTCTTTGTAAATAAATTTTAAACACAGTTATTTTCATATACAGTTAACAGTTTATATTTATTTTCCAATGTATTTTGCCGGTTAAAATGCCTTCCTGGAGGAACTGGACTTGAAAACTTGTATCACTGTATACAATTTGTGGGTGGGGTAATGCTAAAAAGAAATAAAAAAAACTGTTCTAAATTGTTCCATCTTACCATTGCTACGCTTTCACTTAATGACTACTGCCAACGCTACTTAAACGTACATCAATTGATTATGAGAAAATAGGAATTACTGATTTTTTTATTTTCTCAGTATTTAATGAATTATAATGACTGAATCCCGTTAAATCAGAATCAGCTTTAACATAATGAGATCATGATTTTGTCAGCTGGGTATAAGTAATAGATAGAGTCAGGTCTCAGTGAGCTGGTTCATTTAAATACATTTTAATAAAACGAGATACGTAAAAGTATTGCCAAACAAGATAAATGATAACTGACAAAGACAAAAACAAACCGACACATTATTTTTATGGCAAGTAAAAAAACAGGGCTTGTGACAAAAAACCTCAGGGCTAGTGAAAAAAAAACCAGGGCTAGTGGATTTTCAGGACCCACTAGCCCTGGGCTAGTCCCCTAAAAAAATATTCTTGGAGCACTGACAACATAAACCTATGTCGTTAATGGTGTGTTTTATCGACTGTCCGAATTATTATGTTCATTTATTGACCAATGTGTTGGTAGGCACCAGTGACCTAAATTAACCGAGGAATCTGTAGTTAAATAGATCGGACTTGATTCAATTTTATTTAAACAGCTTTCTTTTACATTGATTTTCGCAAGTTGCAAGTTCTTGCAACTTATATTAATCACTCTCGATGGCTTCCTTGGTAGAAC
This sequence comes from Cyrtodaria siliqua, assembly GCA_037043455.1. Classification (NCBI taxonomy): domain Eukaryota; kingdom Metazoa; phylum Mollusca; class Bivalvia; order Adapedonta; family Hiatellidae; genus Cyrtodaria; species Cyrtodaria siliqua. The sequence goes on along the minus strand of JAWPHD010007859.1, from coordinate 97,659 downwards.
CAGTACTATGCAATGTGGATTTAATTAATTATCTTGCTCAAGGATAAATAACATGGCCACAACGTGGATCAAACCCATGACCTCTCTATCTGTAGTATGACACACTACCACTGGACCATGCTCTCAACAATTTGAAATAACGATTAATCAACTGAAATATATGGTGTCTTAGCTAGTATATAACCCAAGCATCATTGTAAAATTGTGGCAAACTATGTGTACCATTCCCTTAATATTTAAACTCTGGTTCACCTTGGATTCATATCATCTACACCAATATGTTTTTGAGATCACAGAAACAGCTGCATTGTGGGAATTTTATTATTCGCTGCCCCGGAACGGACCGGCAGAGACTCTTATATGGCTTTCATAATTGCACATGAATTGCAATGAATAGTTTGAGTTTTTCGCTTTGATAACGAAATCTTTTTATTACACATGGTAGCAGTGAACAGTTTATTTGTGTTGTGATGCACAAGCTAAGGCACACCATCCCTTACATGTGAACAATTGTATTTCTGTGCTGATGTGAAATTCTAGCATGCATGTCGTGCTACAAAGGTGAATATATAATCAATATGTAATGGTCTGACACCTTGAAAGCTCACGGACCTAGAGACAAAAGGAAAATAGAAAATAAGTATATTTTTGTTTCAACTTTAGACAATTTTTAATTTGAAAAATAGCTTTTCCTTAGCACATCTGAAGTGTAAAAGACAGAAGTTACAGAAAATCCCATGTTGATATGAGGTTTCATTTGAATGTCAGAAGTGTTTGACATAATCAGCACATATTCAGGTGGCTATTGTATGAATTTTGTTTTTTCATAGGGGTCACATAAACATGAGCGATAAAAAAAACACAATCTGGCTAATTTATGTATTTTATTGTTTTAAATTTTAATGGTCTTGGCTATACTGAAGATATTAGCCCAAAACAATGTCTGCTGGCCAGCTTTGAAGCTCAGATGTTAGAAATGACTGTACAGTAATCCTATGGGAAAATTAATTGAGGTGTGAGACCTAACGCATGTCAAGGAATTACCAGAATGAAGCGAGGTCATCAACCTTGATTCAAAATGTTTGGTTGGAAGAGCTGATGGTAAACATTGGGAAGAAAGTGTCTGGTAAGAAAAAACGGTCGTGGCATGTTGACGTCTTCGTGACAACATTTTTAAAAAAAAAAAAATTCTCTTGCGTAAAACCTTGCTTTTTTATCTTTATCACCTTTCCAAAAGCTTGACTCTGATGATGTCATTTATGGGTGATGTAATGAGAAAAGGAAATAAAGACATTTAATTGCATGCGCAAAAAATAAAACACAGAGAAATATGTGAGAGGAAAATCACCCAATTAGAAGCTAGGATAATAGGTTATCATACTGTTTGATTTTGGGATTGGATTTTTTCATGAACAACATTAAAAATGAGATAGCATTAAAGGAAACATTTACATAGAACTGGAACAACACGTCAATAAAGAGCAAAGATAAGCAGGGTATTTGCATAAATACCCAATTAACAAGAGGTCAATGACCTTGAAGCTCTGCTGATAGGTTTTTGATAGCTAGATCAACATTCCTGTAAAGTTTCATGAAAAATCTGCCAAGTAGTTTCAGAGGAGAAGTCCCTACAAGTTTTTACTACATAACTCTATGTAAAGATAGATGGCAGCTGGCAGGTCAATATCAATTATAGTTTTCAAGAAGTAGTCACTAAAAACTAGTTTTTTAAAAATCTATTTTTAGCTTTGGTGGCCATCTTGAATTTCCGGCCAACCTGAAATTTTGCTAGAATCAACTAGACTTTAAGAGCAACATTCCAGTGAAGTTTCATGAAAATCTGTCAAGTAGTTTAAGGAGTAGTCACTACAAGTTTTTACTATATAACTATTTGTAAACAAAGATGGCCACTGGCAGCCATGTTTAATGTCGAATCAAAATGATTTTCGACAAGGATCAATAACATGTCAGGCCAACCTGAAATTTTGCTAGGATTAATTAGACATCAGGAGCAATATTCCTGTGTAGTTTCATGAATATCTGTCAAGTAGTTTCAGAGGAGTGGTTGCTACAAGTTTTTACTATATAACTCGTATGTAAACAAACATGGCTGCCAGCGGCCATGTTTGGAGTTTTAAAAAGCATTTTCGGTGATTTGCGAGGGATTGTAAGGAAAATTTGGCAGACATTGTATCGATAGTTGACTCAAAGTAAGTAAGAAATCATCGGCTCACACTGGCACTGTCACATCAGTAAAATTTGTTGACAGAATGGGGAAAGCGATTTCCGTGGCTCATCATTATAGGTGAAGCAGGTAGTATAAGACTTTGTTGTGGCACCTGCCAAAACTGAAGCTTTTGAGAGTTTGGACTAGTGATGGCTCGTTCCCCTAACATACAAATCTTCAGTATTGTTAGCATACATGTGATACTTTTGAAGCCATAATCTAGGAGATTTAAGCATTTTTGAGGTTTTATCAAATATGGTTATACATTTAAGCTATTTATATGAAAAATAAAATAGGAAAACTTAAAATAAGAGCTTTTAAATTTGTTTTCATTTCACAATTATTCAATGTCTGAAGAGACGAAATTCTGCAAGTTTTGGTCTCACAGAATGAGATATCACATGTATATTGTTAGACACAATGAGCATACAGTTGCATGCAAAGATTCTGTGAAAGTGGTAATAGCAACTGATGAAATTGGATGTTGTGATGATACAGAATCTGAAATTGCTGTCACAAAGGAAGACCAAATGTTGTTTAATACAGTTTATTTTGCTGCCAAGTCTGAAATACCGTCAAGGACCATAAATGGCATGCTAGCATTACAAACAATGAATGGTTTTGAACAATAATTTGAGCTGGGATAGTAGTACAGCCATCCAAAAGTCATAGCTGAAGAGTAAACTTGTAAATGAAATTAAACAATCGGAGTTCTTCGGAATAATGTTAGATGAAAGTACAGATGTGACAGTTGAAGACTAAGCATTTGCGTACATTAGGTAAAAGCAGGAGTTCCAATCACAACGTTTCTGTGCAAAAGTATACAAAATAGCATTAACGATGCCAATTTTCATATGCATATACAAAATGTGATTCATATAAGTGAAAACCCGATTAAACTAAAAATGAGGGGGGTAATACCCCACTGACAATGGACGTTTCTCCATAATACCCAATTAAATTGGGTCGATATCCAATTAAAACCAAAACTTTGGGGTAATACGCAATTACCTTCAAAAGCTTATCTGTTGCTCTGATCAATAATGACTTAACTGTTGGTGTGATACAAAATCCAGTTCAATTCAAATTTAATTCTAAGTAGTCCATTCACAGCAATAGTGTGATGTTCAGTTGCATGTCTTTTTATAAAGCTATTAAAAATTATCATTTAATTTTATCATTTTCTGTTTTTCTCTTTTCAATTTCCACCAAATATCGTTGAAAACAATCTCAATCCATTGAAGTGCCTTCATCCATTAATGAGATTATTCTATTGGCAACACTTTTAAGCCAGACTGCTTAGCAAATCCAGGCTTATAGTTTGGTGATTTCTGTCTGTCTGTCCATCCATCTACGCTTTTTGAAGTTTTTGTTAAAGTTTTTGTTAAAGTTTTTGTTAAAGTTTTTGTTTTTCCTCCTTTCTCAATAACAAACTGAAACTTTGCACAACTGTTCACTATCATTACACAATGTTATATGACAAGAAGCATAACGCTGTTATGTATTTTACCTGAATTATCCCTCCTTTGTATTTCAGGGGCACAGACTAACTCTATTTAGCTAGGAGCCAGCTTAGAATTTTTAGGGGCCCAGCCCAAAAGTTAGGGGCCCAACAAAATATTATTTTATTTTACCACTCTGGTGCATAATTTATGAACAATTACATGCCATTATTCCGTGTTTATTGAATATTATAAACAACATTATTGATCATTACAAGTCCAAGTTATCTATTTGATTATAAATAGTATTGTTAATGAGTTTTGTTATAAGTGATCACAACTAGAATAAGTAAATTATTGTAATAAAAGATTAAAAAAGATTAGATATTATTAAATTAATGTTTTATTTTGTTATAAATATTTAATGTTGACATACAGTTTTAAAATTAATGTACGAGACCTTTTCTATCAACATGATTCTCTGCCATATAATTATTATTGATGATTTCTAAAAGCACCGCATTTTATTAATCAAAAGCGCCGCATTTTAGAATATCCAAAAACCGAAAGTAAAACCTAATTATTTCCCCTTCAAATTATAACACGAATTTATGATCATGTGTAAAATAAACACTACCATGTCTGTTTTAATGTTGATTTTATACCAGCAAATGTTACTTGTACTCTTGCACATCTAATTTTACATTGACCTTTTGAAGCGCAGAGTATCGTAACATGCAGTTTTGTGGGTAACCGTACATCGCAACATCTCGAACATTGTCTTGTTTCCGCAGTGGAAAAATAAAAACAAACGTTTGTTTCGTTATTATTTTGTTAAGGCCCGGGTTTGTCTATTTCAGCCAAAAGTACGTAGTTCACGGGACCAAAGCAAAATCTGTGGGGTAAAATCCTCGAACTTAAATGTTTGTGTTGAATGATTACCCTTTTTCCGTTTTTTGGATTGAATGTTTTTGGTCGCCACTTGGGCGCGTGAAAGTCAAATTTTGGTCGCCCAGACCATTTTTTACTCGCCAATGGCGACTGGGCGAGTGTTAATTTATGCCCCTGTATTTAGATCTTCAGTTAAAATGTTGAACGCGAAATCCAGTATTTGCACCCCACTGTTGGTGCTGCACTTGTTATACTCGACTAGATTCAACTTCCTCTATTTTTAATGTAATTTAGTCATGTTTATTTCATTTCCATTTATTCAAATGTTTAGTATATATGAAAATAGATAGTAAGGGTGATACCCCCTGTATCCTCTATATGTTCAAAGCATTATATTTGCCAGTAATATATTCCGGGACCAAAGCAAAATCTGTGGGGTAAAATCCTCGAACTTAAATGTTTGTGTTGAATGATTACCCTTTTTCCGTTTTTTGGATTGAATGTTTTTGGTCGCCACTTGGGCGCGTGAAAGTCAAATTTTGGTCGCCCAGACCATTTTTTACTCGCCAATGGCGACTGGGCGAGTGCTAATTTATGCCCCTGTATTTAGATCTTCAGTTAAAATGTTGAACGCGAAATCCAGTATTTGCACCCCACTGTTGGTGCTGCACTTGTTATACTCGACTAGATTCAACTTCCTCTATTTTTAATGTAATTTAGTCATGTTTATTTCATTTCCATTTATTCAAATGTTTAGTATATATGAAAATAGATAGTAAGGGTGATACCCCCTGTATCCTCTATATGTTCAAAGCATTATATTTGCCAGTAATATATTCAAACCTTATAATAGTCCAATAACGAAGAAAACTTGGAAACTCAAAATTGTATTTAAATATATGCAAGCAGATTTAAAGTCAAAATGATCACTATTAAGTAAATAAATTAAAAATAAAAGTACCCATCACATTCTATTCAAGATCCTACTGAAACAAACCTTCAATTTAAATTTGGTTATAATTGGAAGCCACAAAGAAGAACAAACTGGAATTCCCTTATTTTGACATAATCAAGGGATTGTGTTCATGTGTTCATTATCTAATTAACTCATTTGACATTGTATTAAAATTAAAACTAAAAAAAAACACTGATGACAATCAGAAGCCATAAAATTTACTAAAGTTTTCATGTAATCATACTGAAATTCCCTTACATATTCAATAATTCAAATGCTATATTACTATGTTGTGTCTACTCAGACCATGATTACGACTCCCGTTTAGTTGCGTTGGTGTATTACAGTTCCTGAGAAATTGACCTAAATGCAAACTTTAATCATTGGTAATGAGTTTAAGTGTCATAAAATCTGGTTCGCGCAAAGGAGTGACTTTTCAATCAATATCTGATTCACAATTTCAATTGTGCAGCAAGAATAAATCCAGTAAAGCCGTGCTAAAACATACTTGTGGTTATATTACACATCGCTGTTAAAATGAGCCATCCATCAATAATCAAACTGGATACCTACGAAATACTGGGCGTGGCTCAGCTCTTTTGTCAGGAAAACTGTACTGAAAGGAAAAAGAAACGCGACACGGGAATTTCCGCTACATATTGTATATACTGCACACTTAATTCCATGTATATCTTCCAAGATGTTTTGTAAAAAAAAAGGTTGCAGTTATTTAGAAAAAGGACACAACTGTGATGTTGTAGAGGTTTTAATCACAGTACACTTAATTTGTAACAAGAAATTCATAAATGTTGAAGTTCCTCTTTGAAAAATTGAGCCAGTTCAGTATACTGTATTTAACGTAAAGAGTTTGCAAAATTTTGCATCCCAAGTTTGCTCACTTAATTTATTATGTTTGAGCCAAACGCGTACTCTGTCAATAATGAAACTTTGCAGGAATACTATTTGCTGTGTTACGTGTTGTTTTAGCATTTTTTTCTGAAAGTAAAGATCTTATGTAGCCATGTACCATTCGATTAACAGTAACATATTGTACATACAATATATAGCGGAAATTCCCGTGTAGTGTTTCTTTTTCCTTTCAGTATATAAATTACTATCTATGAATCGATCCTTAAAATTTGATTTCCAACATCATTGATGTACTTATTCACCCAGTAGCATGCACACTAATGGATTAGAACAAAATTTAAAAGCTATTCCGTCAACAAGCAAAATTGTACAACAAGTGTACACCATTTCTAAACCTACCCGTTACATTAAAATGAGACCCTTTATCATGCTACGATACTCTACACTACTAAGGATCTGACAACACTGCATTGGAGGTCAGGTCAGATTGACCTTACAATTAGCCAATCAGATTTCAGCCTACAGAATCGCTCGGTATAGACTGCTTCACTGCGCATGTCGCGCTTCAGTCAAACGCTGTGGAGCAGTCTACGCTCAGTACTGAAAGGGACAATGTCCGTAAGTTTTAGCTTATAAAACAAAAATAATCTCGGAAGAATATGTTCCGAATGTTTTCAAAAAACATGACTGAAATTTCTTTGAATTTATCATGCAATCCACAGCATTAACTCATAATTATGGCGACTTTATCTTTTTTCGGATATATGTGTTTTATGTGGATTTTCGTTTGCTCACGCGAACATCATCTGAAGACAAGTGCATATGAAACATGCGATTTCATTGGTTGACTTTAGTTGATCTTCTCATGAATATTTATTAGATGAAAGGTCGATCTGGCCTGACCTCCATGGCAGTGTTGTCAGATCCTAAAGCGAAGAGTCAGTATCAAAGCGTAATTAGGATTTGATTTTAATGAGATTAAAAATGTACCGACGACGAGGTATACATGTAACTTACATAATGTTTTGAGAATCCAAACTCTATAGAAACAATATAAACGGTTTTAACCTGCCAGACCAGACCCAAAAAAGGAAACGTCAGTTACCATCTCAGTTTTGATAAATGGTTTTGTTGTGTAAATTTGTTATTTGGCGGGTTAGTTCCTTTAATAGGGTGTAGACAAGTGTTCTTTTTCCGCGTATTTATTTTGAATGTTTTCATGTTTTGCCAGAACTTCTTGGAATAGCCGGCCGACACATTATGTTGAGATTCAATATAGATAACCTAAATTGTCTACATAAACTCAACAACTCTTCATAGTTTTGCTTTCGCCCAACAGCGATCAAAAGGCGATCGTAAAAGGTTTCTTTCTGCATTTTGAGTAAGTGATGGGAGAAGATTTTCGGTCTTCGTTTTTTTAAAAACTATTTCTTGCGATCATCTTGAAACGGATCTATAGTTTGAATTGTTTTGTATTTTTGGATTCTGAAGATCTTTATTTTATTTTATTTTTTTGAAATGGTGGGGGATGTGGGTGATACTATCAGGGATACACTCTTATTAGCGGAAATACGGTATAAGACTTTTAACAACTGTTCTTCTCACTGTTGACTCAAGTGCAACCAATATGAAACTGTATACAATTGAAATATTACATTTGATAAAAAAATGCTTTAGTCTGTATTTGAAACAGATTTTGAAAAATTGTGTTATCTATGAATACAAATTTGATTCCACAAAGAAACAGTATATAATGTGCTAACGTGTCTAGGCTACACATAAACCGTGACCACCTTCTTTATATATACTGAAAGGAAAAAGAAATGCATAATAAACAAGCAAATCGGTAGAACGGATGGATGCTCTCCTCAACTTATCATAATTATGGCCTTGTTTTCAGTTTTCAATGTGCAGCAGTTCCATTAGTAGTTTATGCTCCTGATAAAAAATCTAAGTATAAAAATTACAAAGGGCAATAACTCTAATTTGAATGATGACAGAGTTACGGTTCTTGCACTTCCACTCATTGCCCTCTATCATTGTGCGAAGTTTCATTGCAGTCCCATCATAGTTTTGAAGATATGCTCCAGATAAGTGTGACAGACGGAAAGACAAAAATTCAAAGTATAAACTTACAAAGGGCAATAACTCTAATTTGAATGATGACAGTTACGGTTCTTGCCCTGTGCACTTCCTCTCATTGCCTTCTATCATTGTGTGAAGTTTCATTGTAGTCCCATCAGTGTACAGCGGCGTAGCATGGCATACTCAGATACTCACGTGAGTAACATCAAAAATTGAAGGTCGAAAAAATGAAGTCTAAAATGTGGAAAAATGCAATACAAATTGAAGTGTAAGAGGGGTACAGGGCCTCGATCTTACTGAATTCATACCCGTGAAAATGTTCAAGATTCGCTTATTTTGAGTCTCTATTTTAAAATGTCCCCCTCCCACACTCTCCCCCCGTAACATTGAAATTGGTCACGCTACGTGCCTGGTATAGTTCGAGATATGCTCTGGACAAAAGTGTGAGTGATGGACAAATGGGAAAAGCAGTGACTATATGCTCCCCCGAAAATTTTAATCAAAGTATATTTTGTTACATGAAATTCATAAATGTTTCGCTTGAAAAATTTCTTGCCATTTCCATATTGTGTTTAATGTTATTTAAGAGATTGCAACGTTTAAACCCTAAGTTTGCTCACCTGCTTGAGCCAAATGCGCACTCTGTCGATAATGAAACTTTAAAGGGGTAACCACTGGTGTGTTCAGTGCTGTTTAAACCTTCTTTCGGAAAGGACAGGCATAATGTCGCCCTGTACCACTCGATTAGCAGTAGCATATTAAACATACAATATATAGCGGAAATATCCATTTAATATGCATTTCTTTTTTCTTTTCAGTATAATATAGTTCATCAGTCCTACGATTTATGCCGACGCTAGACAGTAAATTGTAGCACTGCTTAATGTGTGATCACGGCTTTAAAGGTGCCAATGTATTAGTGCCATTATTGGAGATAGATTACATGAAATTATTTGTAATGGAACAGCATGCAAGTCATCATGCCATCATTCTTTACATTTCATTTAAAGTTTTTTTCTAATGCAAATTGGGTATCCCCTTTTTGGTACCTTTCTTGCGTATATATACTGATGTGGGCTATTGTTCTGATCATTTGAGGATCCGTATTTAGGCAGGTAACTAGTCTATGCCCTCCCACCCACCCTTCATAATGCTTTAATATCTTAATTATATATGTATTTGTATGGATGGATAATATACACATAATTCTGATATTTTTCGATACCGTAGGGAACTATTTTACGATTATAGTTATGTTTTTCACGGAAAGGGTATATTTACCTCCTTTAAAATATGTATATATAGTTATTTCCATGCAATGTATCTCCCCTTTGTAGTTTGTAGATTTTTTTACATTTGTTTTAAAGGAAGTTGTTCTTTTTCAGAAGCATTCCTTCCATCGCCTGTTCCAGCACCAGGAGGACCTTTCTCTTCTCATGATTGGACTTGATCAGATCAGAACAGGTTCTTTTTGAAATTCAATGTTTATTATCTGCGGAATAGTCCATACATATATGCCTATTACCTATAAGATTGTTTCTGTTGGTTTTACAGGCTTGAAGATATGAGAATAACTGATTTACCCAGGACATTAAGGGTAATGCCATATATAATGTCATGCAGTTACCTGACATTCTTTAGTAACAGGTACAGACTACAGTACAGACAAGTGCACCAATACAGTATGATCAATCACCTTTAAATAAGTAATTATCATGCCACAACTGTCCACTGTGTGACATGTAGAAGCATGTTCACGTAAATGTAACGCCTGATAACAACAACATGTCAATGACCGTGAAGCGCAATTTTCTCACTCGGACATGTCATGAGAAGTTTAAAAATACTCCAGTTAAATTTTTCTTGACCCCAAAAATGGCCGATGAACCCAGAATTTGACCTAGATTGTGATGTTTAGTATTTATATATTGGTACGGTCACATAATTTATAATATTAAAAGATTGACAAAGTAATTTGAAGGCATGAAAAAAGTACTTGCCAGTGTTAAGTTTTTGTTGTGCTGGACAGAGAAAATTAAATATATTTGCATGCCGGCAGAATAATAGTTGGATAGTTGAACGGTGTTTTACATCTTTTTCAGTACATTTTAGGCTAGTATGTATAACTGTCGATTTTTTGTGGTGGAGGCAGACCACCCACTTATTTCTTGGTAGAACCAGCAGATCTACTGCATACCTCCCACATCGGCAGGAATCAACATTTTCGCACAAATTGAAATCCCAGTGGGATTTAAAAAAGTTTTCCCCCAGGTTTTAAAAAGGGAAGGGTGCTCCTGAAAAGGGGCATTTTTAAGCGCGCTAAACTATGTAAAAAGGGCATTTTCCAGCACGCGAGAACTTCAAAATGAAACAAAAAAAAATGTCAATTTTATTGTTGCAAAGGAAATAAAATATGAAGTTGTTTTAATAAAAATCACGCCGCCCCGCCATTCCGCTTTAGTGGAAACACTATTGAAACTGCAGTGGTTAGAGGCAAGATGGTTTCAAACGCAGCGTCATTACCATCCCAGCCAGGACAGCGCTCATAATGGAGAGTTTTTCACCACGTTGAATAGTGTACAGTCGCTGTCTTTATAGAAAACTGGAATGGGAAATTCATGATAAAGTTCATTGGTCAGATTGTCAAAGATGGGGTCTAATTGCGAGATGTGTGCAGCAAGTCATCTGCAGCAGCTCTTAAGGGTGCCCTCTGGTGAATATCAGAACAGATAGAATTTTTTATATCCCTGTTTTTTATGAAGACTAACATATTACTAGTTAGTTTCTGGAAAAATAATGATGGGTCGGTGATATAAATTTTTCGCAAAATTAATCTTTAGTAATACACTCTCACAGTGTGGTTTTAAATTCTGAATCAGCTGAAAATTGTGTATGGCAACTTATATGTGTGTAGTGTGGTTTGCAGAACAGGTATCGATTTTCCGTCTTTTTTAATGTAATAGTTCATACTTTAGGACGAAAAATTAAGAGTTGTGGTATTTGTATCACCATCTGAACAATTATTACATCCCTTGTCATTACCCAACCCAGTTTACTATAAATTGCATTTTTAAATTTGTGATAAATCAATTTTTCATGATAAAGTAACAGTTAACTTTTTGAGATTTTTTGTCTACAATATATATAAGACCTGAGTTTTAGAATGAAAAAATAAAAATTGGGGGTCGGTGTGCATATAAGAAAGATATTCAATAAAAACTAAGAAAAAATGTGCTTTTTTAGATTTCGACGAGCTCTGACATATAACGGCATAGGTCTGTAACAAATAATAGGAACAATACTTTGTATTGCTGTCTCTGTATATCCTAACACATGTCTTTGTAATAAAGTTTAAATTAAGTGAATATCTTAAACGGTTTTTGAGAAATACCATCTTTTGTACCCCTACCCCCCATTTTGGCTTATGTTAAAAATTGTCAATTTTGGGCACAAAATGTGAGGTAAAAAAAAAAATCTTAAAAATGTTCATTTTTTTTTCACTAAAATATCCCTATTGGGCATGAGTTTGTTACTGTATAATTATTTTTTCCAGTTTTATTATAATTTTTGAAATATAACAAATGTAAATTTCCGGAAGTGCAAAAATCCAAAACCTCAGCAGTGGTCACCCTTAAGTAGAAAAGCAGTAATGTGGAACAGACACTCAAACAGTGTTCAAATGCTGCATTATCATTCTATCTCTAATAATGATTCAGCCACCTATGCTAATTTATAAGCAGTACTACAGATCAATCATTAGGCTCGGTGTTATCTATTGCTTCTAAAGCAATTTGTTTAGGTAAGAAAACAAACTGATGACTACAAATACCCTACAAAAAAAATGTTCTGATCATTCTCCTGGTACATACAGATATGATTATCATCTATGCTAAGGTTTATCAGATCTGAACCTCTAGAAGAAAAAATCATTCCTTATAAACAAGTCACATCAAGAGAAACACTCAAGTAGATTCTACAAAAATGTTGTTTTGGGGAGGTTACAAAAAACATCCTGTAAGTATAAGCCTGCATGAGACAGGAAAGTAAGTTGCATGATTCTCTTTGACATTTATATGTGTGTATGCAGAGGGTGCTGTTCTCGCTGAGCACAGGAGACCAACAGCTTTACATCTACATACTGATATTCACAGTGCCTGTGTGCTGCATGACCAAGCTATGGACATATTGGTATTCAGTCCCCTTGCACTGAACAAGCTATGGACCTACTGGTTTTCACAGTCCCCTTGCACTGAGAAAGCTATGGACATACCAGTATTCAGTCCCCTTGCACTGAGAAAGCTATGGACATACCAGTATCCAGTCCCCTTGCATTGAGCAAGTTATGGACATACTGGTATTCAGTACCCTTGCATTGAGGAAGCTATAGACATACCAGTATTCAGTCCCCTTGCAGTGAGCAAGCTATTGACATACCGGCAAAGTCCCCTTGCACTGACATTAAGCTATGGACATATCGGTATTCAGTTCCCATGCACTGAGAAAACTATGGACATACCAGTATTCAAAGTCCCCTCGAACTGAGAAAGCTATTATGGACATACTGGTATTCGCAGTTCCCTTGTATTGAGCAAGCGATGACTTCAGACCCCCTGCAAATTATGAGCAAGCTATGAACCAGTATGTACTGAGCAAGCTATGGACATAACTGTATTCGAGTACCCTTGCACTGAGGGATAACTTGTAATACATCTACTGGGAATCATTCCCAGCTAGAACTGCTTTGGTTCAGGTAAAATGTGTTAACTCAGCCGTTGCAAGAAAAGTTTTACCTAGCCTAACTGCTTTTGGAGAACTAACAAACCACATTTTAAAAAGATAAATTCAATGTAGATGCATATACCCTGTTAAATTGAAAAGAAACATATTTTAGTTGCATTTTCTTGTTTTCATCATATGACAGTACAAACCATTCTGTGGCTGAGTATTCAGGCAAGCTGCATGAACTAGAGGATAATGGAAAACAGATGCCTTTATATATATATTTCTCCCATTTACCAGCACTGCTGCAGCTGTGGATCAATATGAGAACAGTGTCTTCTACCTCAGGTATCTTCATTACCAATAGCTACCACAAATCTAAAATCTGTAGATAAATTACTTCTTTACAGAGTTTATCACCTGAAACTTCGACAATATCACGTTCATTGTTCAAGAATAGAAACTCCATATAAAACTATTTCAATGGATAAATTTGTAGTAAATTAAATTACTATATATATATAATTCATATTTCGTTAAAGCAATTTCAACTGAAATTAATGAATTTCCTATTCAAGAATAATGTTTTATTGTCTGGTTTATCACTTATAGAACAGACATATCTTTTTAAAACTTATTGATGTAGAACATATTTTTATTGAAAGAATAAGGGAAATAATGTATGGTATAATATTGCTTCATACAAAAATAGATCTACGTCTTCGTTTAGCTCTCTATGCCTAATAGTTTATTCTGTATAACCTGATATAATTATGATAGTATGAGTAGTGAATATTTATGAGTAATTATGGCATTTTTCTGGATACTTATCAACTTAGCCGAAATTAAAAGATGTGTTTAATATCCACAAATGCCAAAACAGTTCTAGTTTGGAGAGAAAATATGTTTCTATTTGAGTAATCTAGAGCCAGACAAGGAAAAACAATATCTTATCAGCGGAGCATGTGAACTGTGAACAAAATACAGAGCATGTGAACAAAATATGCCTTATCACTAGAACAGACAGATGAAAATATCAAAACAAAAAGTTTAAACATCATGCAAATGAATTATTAATTTGTGTTGTTTTGCAATAAATGAAAATGATGTTTCTAATGTCTTTATCAGGGCTTTTCCTACGTATTTTGGAAAAAAGGCCCCAATATCTAATTGGGAATTTTTTTATCGATAAATTGCCAAAATTGAGAAATTAGTACATTATAATGAACAAGTATCATTTAAACAGTAATTTGAACCTCTTACAGTGGTAAAAACAATCAGTTACTGAAATGAGTCTGTGAAGTGACACCAACACAATAGAAATTGTCTTTAATTTTTATTAATATTTTGTGCATTGGGATATTATTTTTTTTAAATTGGGGAAAAAAAGTGTTTTTTTGCCATTGGGAAGGGGTCGTTAAATTATTCGGTCCGTGGAGAAGCCTAGGAGAAGCCCTGTTTATGTATACTAAAGCCTTTAACACACTAACAAATTGTTTGGCAGCACATTTTTACAAAGTCTATTACATTTCTGCATTTTAAACATTAGACACTTAAAACCATCAATGCAGCAAATTGAAGTTTAGGTTGGGATACTGTATTTTGTCTGACGGGAAACTTGTTTGGTTCAGTATAGTTTTTGTTTTCTTTGAGATTGGGCATTTTTTTCATTAATTGGGGGAAAAAAAGGCACTATTCTGCATTGGGAACGGGTCCGTTTTTCGGCGCCATGGGACATCTAGAAAAAGCCCTGCAACACCTATATATTTTGAGGTCAAGAGGTTCACGGTCATGGTGACCATGGTCAACACACTACACTTCCATGATGCCAGTGGGAGTATATCAGTCGACTCTTCTGGACAACAGTTCTAGTTAATAATCGGACAACATAAATTCTTGCATCGTCGTGGCTACTCATGAAATCTTATTCCTTGAACTTATCAATCCATGCACAAAAGTTACTTTTCTATTGTCAAACAAGATGGCGGCTCTTCACTTTTTTGAAAATGAAACACCTTTGTTTTTTGCTCAAAACATTGTCAGTAAGATATATTCTTTACATAGCTTTGCTCTAGCCCGATTTATTATATGGAATTTTATGACTAACAATTTTAATGAGTATTTTTCAGATTTAAACAAATTTATGTTGCTTTAAAAATAGCTTTCTAACACGTTTTACCTTTATTACCAATCTGAAAGCTATTCATCTTGAAAAGAGGCAATAACAGCTAGCACAATAGCACGGATCAAGATTGCTTTTAATTGCTAAAAATAAATTTCATTTATACAAATATGACGTACGATTTTGTCTGAAAACAGATCGAGAATCTATTGAATTTGATTGTGCTTTTATTGTTCAATGGCACGATATTTTCACGAAATTTACTTATTGTGTGACGTCAGTATCGATCTGTGCTATTTTCAGTTTCGAAGCATGTTCACTGCACATTGCAATAAATAGTCTTGTTGCGCATTGATTATGGTTGACATGTTTTATGTATTTTTTATGTATATAACAGTGTGACACAGGGTGTATTATTGAACGGCCAATTAGACAGTCATGACAATTACTGAAATAGAACCCAGTGCACACATAAAATCACGAAATCAGTTACAAGCTATAGGCCATTATCTATTACGTATTGCTCTGCGCTCGCATCTGCATGATTACATTGCTTTTAAAGGGGCAAACTCCAATGCTGATTCTTACAGTCTTTGAATTAAATTGTTTGTGTCAGTAGCCCGAATTCTTAAATATATATACTCAATGAAAACCCATGCATTTTCCTTTAGAAGGACTACATAAAAAAAAAAATAACACTAGCCCGAATGAGAGTTTACTAGCCCCGGGCTTCGGGCTAGTGGGTTAATTCGAAGACTGTTCTTAAAAAAATTGCGAGTCTCCCTAAGTTTTACCACATTATTTTGATTGAATTGATTGAATGTTGTTTAACAGCTCATCAACACAGTATAGGTTATTTAGAGCCGCCCCAGAGAGAAGGGGAGGATACATAGGAATCCGGGAACCTGCACTACTCTTATTATCGAAAAGATTCCTATGGTTCTTTAACGTGCTCGGAGGATAGACCGATACACGGGACCGCCCAGTTTACGTCCCCATCCGACGGACGAGGCTAAGGGAAAGTGTCTTGCCCAAGAACACACCGACGGAACTCAGTGGCACCACGGAGGATTGAACCCGGGGCCTCTGGTTACAAATCCGCCGCGCTACCGACTGCGCTACGCCAGCCCTCCACATTATTTTCAATCTAAATATATAAATTGTCATGAATAAATTATTTTATTTGTGGCATATTACTGAATTTATAGATCATCATTAATTTAATAAAATCTATGGTTAAAACAAAGAAGAAAATCTTATTTTAATGTGTCTAAATTAATTAATGTTTACATGGAATTTTATAGCAACAAGAGGCCCAAGAGGGCCTGTGGATGCTCTACTGGCTAAAACAGCTCTTATAGATTTAGATAGATATAGCTCTCTTCTCCTATAGATTTAACAAAGGAAAATACAATATAGCATTTTTCAACAAATCAAGGGCCATAACTCTGTTATTACTAATAAGATCTAGCTGGTTTTCGAAATTGTCCAAGATTTCATTGATATACCGCGCTTTGCACAACTAGACATCATACTGAGCCTTCCTGCCAAATTTCGTAGAAATCCAACAAGCCATTTAAGAGGAGTAGCGAGGACAAGAAATTTAAAATAAAAATGTCGAAGGGCCATAACTCCGTCAAAAATTAGCGAACTGGAACAAAAGCGTGATATGCACAACTAGACATCTTACCGATGCTTCCCACCAAGTTTCATCGAAATTCAACAAGGCATTTAGGATGAGTAGCGCCGACAAGAAATTTTAAAGTAAGTGTCAAGTAATTAAAAAGATAATGAAAAAAATGAAAAATAAATAAAATTTAAATCAATGAAAAAAAAACAAAAAATGAAAAAAACAAAAAAAAACATTGAAACAATTAAAAAATGAAGAAAAAAAAAATTGAAATTGAAAAAAAGGAAAAAAAATCAAATTAAATTTATTTATTTTTTAAAATTAAAAAACTGTCACCCCCGGGGCGCGTCCAAATTTGACACCAGGGTCACCATTTGAACAAACTTGGTAGAGGACCATGAGCTGATGCTACATGTAATACATGAGAACTCTGTGCCATGCGGTTCCAGAGAAGATTTTTTTCAGTTTTTGCCTTTACAAGCCTAAGTAAAACTGTGACCCCCAGGGTGGGGCCAAATGTGACCAATGGGTCACCATTTGAACAAACTTGGTAGAAGATCATAAGCTTATAGCAAATGCAAAATATTAAACCTCTGGCTCTTGCAGTTTCAGAAGAAGATTTTTTAAGTTTTTCCCTATACATGTCTATGTTAAACATGTGACCCTTGGGGCGGGGTCAAATGTGACCCAAGGTCACAATTTGAACAAACTTAGTAAAGGACCATCAGCTTATAGCAAATGCAAAATAGTAAACCTCTGGCTCCTGAAGTTCCAGAGAAGAAGATTTTTTTCAGTTTTTCCCTATACATGTCTATGTAAAACATGTGACCCCCGGGGCGAGGGCCAAATGTGACCCCAGGGTCACCATTTGAACAAACTTGGTAAACTTGGTAAAGGACCATAAGCTTATAATAAATGTAAAATATCAAACCTCTGCCGATTGTAGTTTCCGAGAAGAAGATTTTTAAAAAAAATAATCCTATATAAGTCTATGTAAAACTGTGACCGTCGGGGCGGGGACAATTTTGACCCTAGGGTCACTATTTGAACAAACTTAGCAGAGGACCATAAGCTGATGCTACATGTAATACATGAGAGCTCTGTGCCATGTGGTTCCAGAGAAGAAGGATTTTTTCAGTTTTTCCCTATACAAGCCTATGTAAAACTGTGACCCCCGGGGGTGGGGCCAAATGTGACCCCTGGGTCACCATTTGAACAAACTTGGTAGAGGACCACAAGCTTATAGCAAATGCAAAATATTAAACCTCTGGCTCTTGCAGTTTCAGAGAAGAAGATTTCTTAAGTTTTTCCCTATACATGTCTATGTAAAACATGTGACCCTTGGGGCGGGGCCAAATGTGGCCGAGGGTCACCATTTGAACAAACTTGGTAAAGGACCATAAGCTTATAGTAAATGCAAAATATCAAACCTCTGGCTGTTGTAGTTTCTGAGAAGAAGATTTTTTTTTTAAAAATCCTATATCCTATATACGTCTATGTAAAACTGTGACCCCTGGGGCGGGGACAAATTTGACCCCAGGGTCACCATTTGAACAAACTTAGGAGAGGACCATAAGCTGATGCTACATGTAATACATGAGAGCTCTGTGCCTTGTGGTTTCAGAGAAGATATTTTTTTAAGTTTTTTCCTATATGTCTATATGAAAAACATGTAAAACCTCAATATACAAACTTTGGACCCCCGGGGCACAGCCATTTTTGACCCTGGGGACTTTCTTTGAACAAACTTGATAGCCTAGGCGTTGGCGATCATTTTAAAAAAAAACTCTTGAAATCTGGCAAGCGGTTCTGGAGAAGAAGATTTTTAGGTTTCGACTATATATGGTAATGGCAGCCATCTTGGATGTAGCGCTGACCTAATTTTAACAAATCTAAAAAGCATTCATCTAAAGATCATCCATGTGAAGTTTGGTCAAAATTAGCCATGCGGTTTCTGAGGAGAAGTCGTTTGAAGAAAAGTTAACGGACGACAGACAGACAGACGACGGACGACAGACAACACACCGTCCCATAAGCTCTGCTGGCCCTTGGCCAGTAGAGCTAAAAATGACACTGAATAGATTACTGGGAAAAAAACAACTTCAAAATCGAAGACTTAATACCAAATATGGCATTTGAGGGATTCTCCTCTTGGCACATATGTACGGTAGATAGATTATTATTAAATGAATAAACCTCAGAACGACAGACACATGCACGCACACTTAAGGACCTATTTCCAGCCTACTGTATTTTGGGGAGGAGAAAATTTGCATATGTGTAAATCACTGTTAGACGTACATTTGCATGAGAAAAGAGTGGTATTCAATTTGGTTTCATTTGATGAGGTCCTCCCAATACAGGTTTTGTACGAAACCAACATATTAAAACATAAAAGCAGGTGTTTCATTATTGTGGTGTGTTTTTCTTCTAAAACAATGAATTATCAAAACAGTTTTATATTTAGTACAGTTCACTTGTTAATATGCTCTTTTTAATCTTCATAAAAGTAATGTTTGAAGTATTATATACTGTTATACTGTTCAATATATACCAATGCTTATTCAAAGACAAAACTTTACTTGGGCCTCAGTTTATTTACCTGAGATAATAGCACGGATCAAGATTGCTTAAAAATAGATTTCATTTGTGTAAATATGTATGATTTTGTCCGAAAACAGATCGAAAACAGATCGGGAGTCTTGAATTTGATTGTGCTTCTATTGTTCAATGGCACGATATTTTTGGGAACTTTACAGTCTTATTGTGTGACGTCAATATCGGTCTGTGCTATCGGTCATGTTGCATGTTAGTAGTAAATAAGCAAGCTTTCCATGCCTTTTCAATGATCATTTAGCGTTGGGAAATAGGTCCTTAAAGATACTATATAAGGCATGTGGGCGTATACCTAAAGGAAATGGGAGGTGTTTTACGCTTGGTTTATTATCGAATTCAAGCTTGTGAAACATGGCCGTAAACCGCTATGTAAGGAAATTAAGCTACCTATACCAAGACATCATTTTAATCTGTCGTTGTAGCAACATCGATATAAAAAAATACCAATGTCATAATCATTGAAAAATAGTTCGCCCAACAAGGGATTCAAACTCAAGACCTCATTTCCAACATTACAATAGTATACACTGAAAATATAATGTGTATGTTTTGTTGAAATAACAATGATAAATAACCCAAAATTTATTATTAAACAAATAGATAGTTAAAATGAAAAGTATAATTTCAGTCGTCTCCTTGGCCATATGGGTATGAAACGCAATGCATCACACGCACACACAAATTGAACAAAGGATAACGTCTACAATTCTAACAGTATATCGATAAAAATAATGTATTGATCAACTGATTCGAAAGTCATGGGTTCGATACTCGCATAGGCTATGATATATTTCAGCGAATGGGTGTGTATTTTTGATGTTACTTCGTCGATCGCAGGTAAAGAAGTGAAATAGGTGTGCTATAAAACTGCCTTATACTGTAAGAAATGGTTGTTTAAGGTGGTCAAAATTTAGCGCAGTAGACGATTTTCGATGGTTTCGGGCATATTAGCGCAATGATGAATTAATGCTCGGCCATAGACTACATTTTAATTTAGCGCTCTAGCTTGCTCTGCAGAATTTCGGCATTTTCAGATTATTCCCGATCGTCCGATAATTCCCAATCCGTCATCATCAACGCGGCAGTTTCGATTGCTTTTAATTGTGAATCATGCCTTCAGGCTGTCTATAAAATTGTGTGTAACGGCGTTTCCATTTCTGAGTGAACATGGCAAACCCAAACTTATTGAAAAAAAATGACTAGAACAGTAATTAGCAAGTCCCGAAAACTGCTACTAATGTCTATTGATAAAACGGAGTTGGTGAGATAATCCGATAATAACCACGGAAATTGTCGATACTCGTTCTATAAACAGATATAATACACAACACGCCAGAATAACAGCACACAGACGACTACTTTATGTAATGTGCTAAAGCTTTATACAATTAATTTAAGCGAGATATTTTCTTTTGTTGACTGCAGTTTATACTGAACGAGTACTATTCTCGTTGAATTAGAAAATACTAATCTCACTGCAACTAAGTATAATCATTCACAATCGTTGTGTGTTAAAGGATTTCGGAGAAAACAGATAACTTTTGGTAAAAAAATCGTTCTTTTTTTAGCGGACATCTTGAATTAGTGAACGGACAACGTCTGCTAATAGCGTTGAAATAAGATGTTCGCTAGATAATCGTTTCTTACAGTATACAGGTTTCCAGCCATGTTTCACGAGCTTGAATTTGGTAGTAAACCAAGCGTTTAACCGCTCCCATTTGCTTTCGGTTCACGCCCTCTAGCCTTATATAGAGCTTTAGTACCTTTAACATTGTGTTGGTCATATATACAGATATTTAGAAATAACTTCTAACAAACAGTCTTCAGGGATTTTTCTAGGCCCAATTTCGGCCCCATCCCAACCCAAAATATCCTCCTATTTTCCCCAAAAAAGTAAAATATTTTCCCAAAACACACAAAAAACAAAAGCATTTTTGTTTCTTATATTCCAAAAAAAACAAAAGCATTTTTGTTTCTTATTGTTTCTTATATTAAATGTAGCCCTATTTGACAATGTATTTGTTGCAGACTTGTATAAGAGCTTGATTTTGAAACTATTCCAAACATTTTTAGTGCCTTACTATGTAATATAGTAGGATTATTCTTTTTCCCAATTTGTAGATTTCACGCGCATTTTTCCCCAATTCAAAGGTCCCTGGCCCCACTTCCAAAAATGCAGAAAAATCCCTGGTCTTATAGGTAGACAAAAACCAGTTGAACAAATCTGTGATTTCATGCATGTTTTAAGTCTAAGAAAAAGCTTTCAAACCTCATTTTAACGCTTTCTAAAGCTCAATATTGGGTGGATATTCAAAGAAGCCTTTGATGTCTGTCTCATTTCATACATAAAATAGATTTTCTCTTGAGAAGTATATGTATAAAACGTTTGCTTCTGGAATTAAACTTACGCTAATTTCAGAAAAACCTTGACAATACCTCGATCAATATTCCAGTTCTGCAAAGAATTTAGTCTATAACTGGTAACTACATGCAGAAGGCCTGTTATGAAGCAGTCCAGATTTTTAATTTGACCAACATCAATGTCAATCCCAAGAGATATTTCTTACATACTTAAGGCCATAAAAAATTAATTGCTAGTTTCTCATCGAAATTTTTGCGCATAATATGACCTATTTATGTGTCGACGTGCCGTAAAACACCATTCATTCTCATCAAAATTTAATAATTAAATTTATTTCAAAATAGGGGCGGGGGTAAAATTTTATTTTTTATTTTATACGACAAATGTAAAATGGCCTCGGCACAAGGCAAAAATAGTAAAACATACAACTGAGTACTTCCAAGATTGAAAACACATTTTTAATAGTGTTTCATACTTTCAGGATTTTTTTTTATTATTTTTTATTTTTTGTTTTTTGAAGAAATAAAAATTACCAGAGGGCATAAAAAAAAGTGGGACGGGTGTTGAGAATCTAGCAATTAATTTATTATGGCCTAATATATAATTTAATAAATGTCATTAACAGTAGTGTGGGGTGCATGTCATAGCTGAGACCGGATGTTACTTTTATTTAGTGAAAAGTAGATCACAGCAACCCCCGAAAGTTTGCACATGATGTTAGATGCATACAAGGAACATTGTGATGAAGTTTGGTGAAAATCCTGTGAGAAGAAGCAAGATATGCAATTCATATAGCAGAGATCGGACGTGACATATTTTTCGTCCAAAGTAGGTCACGTGTTTTGTGGAGCACCAATACAAAAAGGTTATACGACGCCAACAGGACTGAACATTCAAAATCCATCTCCACCACCCACCTTCAACTTACATTGGGATAAAAATATGCAGTATGGGACTTGAAATTTTTCACTCGCAAACTCGCAAAATGCAAGTTGATTTAAGAAAATGTGAGTAGTAATTTTCACCTTTTCCGTACAAAATAAGCAGGTGATCAAGTAATAAAACAGGAAAATTAAAAAGTAGTTATATTTAGTTGTCTTTTCCAACACAATCTTATATACATGTAAGTATTATATAAGTTATAAAGTTATGCATAGAAATGTCTTATTAAAACTAGAAAAAAGTGTAAGTAAAAGAATGCATTTTTGCGAGTTGAAAATATCTGCACCGGCAAAAAAAGCAAGTGGGTAGAAAAGTTAAATTCTACCCCTGTCACCTGCAGAACTGCAGAGTTGCTGCAAGTTCTGCTGTAAACACTCCATTGTTCGTTGGAGCCAAGATCATTATTTTCTGTCACCACTCAAATAGCACCTGAAACAATACAGGGATCATCAAGAAGACCATAACTGAACGTGACAAAAATGACAAAATGAACATTTCGAGTGGATTTTACAAATATACCTGGATAAGCTTTCTTGCCCAGGCACCACACAGGTTCTCTTTTAAAAATGGAAACCATTTTTCATCAATGGTCGAAGTGACCCTGACCACTGACCTTAAAATCAATAATTAAAACCTCTCATCAAGATATATATAACTACAGAGTGAATTAATTCAAGCAAGCAACCATCCTATTTTAACCCTTCTTCTGCCAAATTTCAAATGTGGCTAAAATTTTAATATAAACCTTCCTGTAATATTTTATACATAATTGTTATATAAAATGTTCTTACTGAGTGGCCAACAGTGTAAACCCTGATCAGCCAGCCTGCATGTAGCGTGCATGTTAATCTGAGCATACACGGGTTGTAAAATCAATGTTTTCAACTGTGGCAACCGTGAAAGAAAGGGTTAAATGAGAGAAACAATCCGACTGACCGCTGCCTGCAAAGTCACCCTTGCGTAAAAAAGATAATAAATATAATTATGCTGTTTTTCCAAAATGGGCGTTTAACATCAAACCATGATTTGATATAAAATAAATCGGGTTGCTTAGGACGTCTTTGTCGATTATTACATTCAGTTATTCCAATTATCGATCTTAAAAAAAAATTACTCCATGAAATAGGAAAATTAGAATCTAGTCATATCATATATTCATTGTCATTTTAGTCTTCTTGACAAAATGTTCAATTCTTATCTCACACAAGGAAATGTTCGAAAATGCAAATGAAAGTAGGAAAACTGTCAGAATTTATAAATGAATGTGGTTGTTTCAGCAGAATTGGTAGACAGAGGTCTAACGATACACTTGAATATTCGATGAATCGAAATTGTCCCATATTCAAATCATATTCAGAATTCGCGTATTTTCGAATACAATTTTTTTTTATAGTTGAACATAGATCTTAAAAGTGTAGGCAATAGTCAATACTAACCGTATTTCAAAACACAAACAACCTTTCATGGCTTTAAAGAATAGTTTGTTATTTCTGTCACTGTAATTCACATTGCAGTATGATCAGTGAAATAGTCTTTGATGAAAGCATATAGCATTAAACTGTTTAATTCAGTATAAACAAAGAGGCGGTGCTTTACCAGTCCATACTCTAACATCTGATTAATGGAAGTTAAGAGTATAGGCAGGGTCACTAATTACACCATACTACAAAACAGATAGGGTCTGTCTCAGCTTGTTGGTTATTTAAAAACCTTGATGGGCTACACCCATCTCAGTGTTTAAATGAACCAACTCGCTGAGACCAGACTACCTATTACTTATACATCAAGGTGTTTATTCCGTCAATCTTCATTGCCTATAAAGGCAAACCTTTACAGTTCGATATTCATAAATGCTTTAACAACATTTTGAGATTAGCAACCTCAGTGTATTGATTTTATTTATTAATAAAATTCATGATAAAATACATTTGAAATTGTGTTCCTAAAACATTGTTTTCTCTGTATTAAGGGCAGCTATCAGACCACGGAATGTGTTGATATGCTCGTCTTTTTAAAAAATAATATTATTGCTTTTCTGTTGATTACTTTTTATTATTTACTCAAGACTGAGTCAATCAGCGAGTTAACCACATATAGATTAAGTATTGTTCCGTTTTTTTGTTCTTGTTTTTTTACTGAATAGTCAAGAATAAATATTCGCATTCGTCACCCTGTATTTGTGATATTAATTATATTTGCCCTGTATTCGTTACAGCCCTATTGGTAGACATATTTGACTGGCTGAGGCAAGGGTGGGGACAAAACATATGTTTTGTTGTTTGTGTGAAAATATGGATAAATGCAATTAAAAATAAAAGCTTAATGTCAATTATCAGGGGTGTAAAATTCCACTCGCCCGCTCGCATTGGCGAGTGCAAGCTGCCTGCGGATGAGTAACATTTTCGTCTGGTCGTCCGACAGGGCGAGTGACTTTTTGCACTATAAAAATTAAGTTAAACTATCGTTCAAACACGATGTTGCAATATTTGCAAGATTTCAAATCTGGATCATTTCCGATGCATAATTTTGTTCCGTATTGTCGTTTGCAGGACCCAGATTAACAGTGTTTGTTTGTTACCAGGTAACCCACGCGTCATATAGACTGTGATTCAATTCATGCTAAAATCAATTGGAGTGTGATGCAATATATCGCTAACCAGTCAGACAGTTTTTTTTTATATCGACACCGTAAACATGGCGGGTAAAACAAACAGACATCATGTCGCTGTTCGGAAAGTCTGCGTCAGCGACTGCAAGCGGATTCGGCCCGAGTGTCGGCGAATCAGAACGGGTATGGCTGAACAACAAGCATTATTCCCAACCGCTATTAATTAGTTCTGGCGTCTATTATTGGTCCAATGGAGATAAAATACTGAAGAGAAAAAAGTTCAGCAGAATATTGTTGTTGTTGTTGTAGAAGTTAATTCTCCACGCTTATTTTTTTTGCCCACTCCCCGACAAATGTTTGTGTGGAAGGGAATAAATCTTAATGACAGTTGCCTGTGACAGTGTACGAGGACAGGTTGCAGACGATAATATTAAATGTGTTGTTAGATAATATGGCGCTTTCTTTATTTGAATAACAATAAAATATCCACATACTGCCTGTCAGCTACTACAGCATGTACAGTGTCTGTGAGTACACAAATGTACTTATTGTAGCTTACTATAGTGGTGAAAATAATGTTCAGGTTATATGCTGCAGGGCGAGTGGTAAATTGGTAAGGGCGAGTAGCTTTTTGCTTCCACTAGTCCTGCAGGACGAGTGGATTTTTCCAAATTTTTACACCCCTGATTATGTATGCTGGTCATGGACCTACCGTATGTATGAATGCACATAACAAAAAGATGATGCCAACAACTTTACTGGAAATGAAAATGGCATGGGTATGTGAACTATTCAGGGCAAGTGACTTTTGAATAAGAGCAAGTGACCTCTGAATTAGGGCATGTGGATTTTTAAAAAAATATTTGTCCTGGGCCTGTCTGTCAAACAAATATTCTTTGACTTTGTTGGAGCACTGGCAGGGCCTCCTCCTCTCTTCTTTTTTCCTTTCGCAACCAATTTCACCAAATGAAAAAAGTTGGCCAATTTGGACACATTGGAGCCAAAATTGGCTCAAAGATAGCATATAATACGAAATTATTTGTATGTATTTTTAAATGAAGTATGGCCTATGAATAAAGCAGTTAGTAAAATAATTATAATCATAAAATTATATTTTAAAAAATATTTTACTAAATTTTTTACATAAAAATAAAACTTATTAATCTGGAAATGTTTCAGTTTCGAAATAAATACTGGACATGTATACAAGTAAAAATCTTATCTAGAATTATACTGATCACTGGTTTAATTTATCCTGTCAGTTATAATTAAAGCCTAATGTATACTTAACACCAAATGTGTGTATTTCACACCTCATCATGGACAAGTGTTGCCTTCTTTTGGCAGAGTTATTAGGCGATTGTACAGGAGAAATTAAGGGGTAAGACGAGACTGGAAAAGTAATACTGACATTTGGATATTTCTTTCGCCAAAGTTATTTTTTTATCGCCACTTTTATTATTTTGTCTCATTTGGCTCCATTTGCGAATCCCTGAGGAGGCCCTGATTGGTCAATGTATATTTGCATCAATGTATATCTAATGTTGTAACAACTTGTAGTTCAATTCATTTGCATATGTTGCTATGAATATTGTGATGTTGAATTGATGAATTGTAACATATCTGCAATAAAATATTATTAAACTATTAAAGGGACACTGTCCGTAAGTAAGCAGATATTGTGCGTAACCAAATAACTGTCTGACTTTTATTCAGTGAAATGTATACATTAAAACATGAGCATAGACCCTAGGAAGTATGTAGTAACACATTCATGAGTTTGAAAAAAAAAAGTTTTAAATAGTATTTGTAAATAAAATGGGACCCACAATATTTACTTTTTCTGCGATCACGTGACTTCCATTAGCACATTAGGTTTTCACCATAGTATGTACTGCGTAATATGTATAGCCCACTTAGCTCAGTCGGGAGCGATATCGACTACTTCACGCTCACTATTATTGCTGCGAGTTAAATTTTAGTTTGGGCTGCGAGTTCAAACGCACGAAGGTTTTTTTCATTTTTTTGTACAGCGATTGAATTCTGTCAAACAATCTTGCTTTTAATTAGTAAATATTCAATAATGTTTAGTGTGTACTGGTTGTGTACCAGTTATCGTCATTCACCAGATTTCGTCATTATCAATAAAACGCTCGATGTTGTGATTATTTTTCAACCCCACTTTACAAATCACTACACACTATCATCAGACGATTGGAGAGGAAAAAATAGTTCAGAAATGTTAACATGCACTCTCAAACAAACCCGTTTACCTATATAAATACCGTTATAAACAAAACACAATCGGGGGAATCACGCGCTAATGCGCATGCGCAGGAAAATTTCCTTTTAAAATAGCTGACCTTTTATGTCGAACCATTGAATCAATTTGACATGCCCAAAAAACTAAAAGCATGTGCTAAACATTTTCTGCCAAGGGAGACAACTAGATTTAAATTTGCGGACAGTTATTTCCCTTTAAATTATGAACGTCGAAGTGAAGTAAATTACATCCGATACCTACAGTTGAAAAAGTTGTAAATTGTAGGTATAATTTTTTTTCTAAATATTTTTTTGGTGTATTCATGCGCAATGGTATATTTATGTTTCAATTAATAACTACACACGTTTTCATCATCCCAAACATGGATTATTCGGTATTAAACTGAACATGACGATAACTACTACATTCAGCTCAGACAACCGGTCCAATTTAGTCTATATTTAGTAATGGTCACATGACACTTGTTACTGAGAATAGAAACAATGTAAACACAGAATATTTACGGCAAAGGGATAAGCTTCTCTACCGGCAAAAATATTTATGAGATGACTAGTTTTGATTTAGATATATTAAAGAACCAACATAAAAATGACGATATCTGGTATAAAGCCAGTAATGTTTGCGAACATAATTAGTGTGTGTTTTATAAGCTAAAAGTTACGGACATTGTCCCTATAAACTAGCACTGGTCTTCAGGTTAGAATCAGCAGGGAGTACGTTATAGGGAGGAGAAACGGGCTCGTTTTGCCGATTTATGTTGTCGCGCATTTGTTTCACTACTCCGTGAAAATGACTACTTACGGTAACAGTGTTTTTTTTATGCCTAATTTGGGGCCGTTATTCGGCCTCATTCACAATGCCAAAAAGTATACTTTTTCCACAATTATATCCAAAAAATTCACAATCTGATTTTTTTTGATTTTTTTTTTTTTAGGGTAAATACAGACCAATAAGGATACTAGCCTTAATATACGCTGGTGTTAAAACTAGTCTGTATTTACCAAAAACAAAACTTAAAACCAAGGGATATTAAACTATGAAATTAAAAGTGAAAAAAGTTTCTTTTTCTTCTGTTATAATATTTCACAATTTTCACAATTTCTAGAAAAATGCCGCTATTTTTCACAATGGCACAGGCACAGGCTGCATTCACAAAACACATAAAAAAAACACTGCGGTTGTTTCGCGAGTGTGTGAAAAACAGCAAATTCTTATAAATTGTTACACTTACAAACTCAATAAAGGTGCTAAATGTAAACATAAGTATTATTTATTCACATTGTGTCCTCTGATACAGAGCGTGTATTTGTTTGCATGTTTAAAAGCACATTTTACCAGACGGTTCAGTGTAACAGAGATGGCGCCACTCTGCGTCAAATAAAAAATGGTGACAGTGTATAGCTATTGCAAACGAGATACGAGACTACGGGTTATTTAGGCATTAATAATAACAAAAAGTGAATAGTAAACATATTTATCTTTGTCAAGAAGGTAATTTCATGTGGTGATTATAAGACAAAGCCTAAAAAGAGGTGATGAAAATGTGCCTTTTGAGATATCAGTTAAATTTTTAATTTTATAGAATTAAAAATGGTGTATATAGAATTAAAAATGGTGTGGAGCTATTGCAAACGAGACACGAAGTATGGGTTATATTAGGCATTAATAATAACAAAAAGTGAATAGTAGACATATTTATCTTTGTCAAGAATGTAATTTCGTGATGTTGATTATAACAGAAAGCCGTAAAAAGGGGCTGTAAAAACTGCCTTATTTGAGATGTTGGCTGAAATTTTAACTTTTCAAATGTAAAGCGCTTAGATTGATTTACCTGTATCGATAAAATAGTAAATGGCGGCGTTCTAGCGCGACAACATAAATCGATAAACTAGAGCGTTTATGAATCCGTTTCTCCTCCCTATAACGTACTCCCTGGAATCAGTAAAGACCTTTAAAAATATTTAAAAAAAAAATCTTGTATTTTTTAAAATTGATGTAAAGTTTTATGCATTACCGATGGTTAATCTAATTTCATGACATAATATGTGGAAAGTACAATATTCCTGTGACTGATACAAAAAACAAGAGGTCTGTTATCCAAAAGACAATTAGCATAAGATCTAGTTATTGTCTTTTCCTTTTTTTAAAAAATAATATCATTTAATTTTCAAAATGTATGTATGCAATTTTCCATAAAACATACTCTTTCTAACCCAAATATTTTATGTGGTGCTGCTGTACAGTACGCCCACACATTTATGATATCCGTAAATGCTTTTTATATTTACTTACCTTGGCATTGAAATCCTTGCTTGCCAAATCCCCTGCAATAGAAAAATAATCGTTTAAGGAAAACGCTCCTTACATAGCAATAAAACAATGCTACCGGTTTAATTTGTAAACAGAAGGATCGTTAGTGTACATGACAAGACGCGAAATCTGATGACATCCGTTATGGAACGCTGAACCCGTTTCAAAATCTTGTTTGAAATCTTCCAGGAAGTATGCAAACTCACCAAATAAAATCCTTACAGTGACCACAAAATGTAGGCTGCTTAAAGAACCTTTGAACCATTTTGTGGTCCTTCACAATAGCTACATTTTTTTGTCTTAAAGCTCCTCTCCTATGCACACCCTTGCTAACAGGTTCGGCCATTTTGCCTGGCTGTCAAATGAAAATGTTCAGGGCCAATGATATGTTTTGCTTTTACTTATACACGTTCCAGGGCATTTGTGCAACGAACAGGGTTGCCACAAAATAATAAATACGACATACAGAGAGCGGACGAAAGAGACAGCGAGTGCCCGCGGGCATTAATTACTAAATTAGTAGCATTTGTTGTTTTGGAGCATTTTAGTATTTGACCTATTTGAGAATGAATTAGACCTGAAAGTACTGTATATGTGCTGTATATGTGCAGGGATGTATACTTTATACTCCCTGATATGTGAAGGGATGTACATCTACATTATGCCCATGCTATGTCACGTATGTGATATAAATAATGATCAATAATTCGATTTTTGTTATATCAAAAGTAGCAGGGAGTAAATGACCTGGACACCTGGATGAAGTATTTGCTATATCTCAGCATTACCATGTCCGATCTTCATCAAATTTTAACAGCACCTTCCTGACTCATACCCTGAAAACTAGGTCACTGTGACCTACTTTCTCCAGAATATACCTTGCGTTATTCTTTTTTATATCTCAGCATTGCCATGTGTAATTATTATAAAACTTGGACAGTAAGTTGCTGACATGTACCAGGGCCATCAATAAAAATATGTTTGTTTGCCGTGCTCCGACCGACTCATCCGATTCGGCCGCGACTCAAAAAAAATTGATGACCTCGGGCCGAAAAAAAATTAATAATTAAAAAAAAAAAAAAAAAAAAATATTATTTTATTAGCCAGAGTTGTTACGCATCTAATCTAGATTGCAAAGGTTATCAAAAAGTTGCCTTTGTACAAAAATGGCATAATATATGCGAACAATATACATAAAAAAAATATCTAAAAATAAAACTTTTTCCTACCTTAATTACACATGAATAAAATAACTATGTGCAAGTCCTTGTGTTTAGTTTTAATAACCTATGCCTTAACATCGTACTAGGGCCTTTATAGTGTTGTAGATTGGATAAGCTTTTGATGTAAAAAAAAAATAAATCCCTACCTACCTACCCACCCTCAAAATTCTGGGTAGGAGCATAGCAAACAAACAATTTTTTATTGATGGCCCAAACATCATGCGCTGAAAATGAAAACTAGGTTTTCAACATTAAAGCATCCTCCCACTTCCAAAAAAAACAATCTATCTAGAAAAGCTATGTTAAATAAATAGCTTCACAAAAAACACAGACACTCATCTTTCACATGTTGGAAAACCCGGCTTTCATGCCACCAGACAATAAGGCAAAATACCTGGGCATCACTATAGACAGCACACTACACTATAGACAGCACACTATCTTGGAATAGCCAAATAGATGCAACAGCCAAGAAGGCAAACAACACCACTGCCTTTCTACGACGAAACCTGTCAACTTGCCCGAAGGACGTCAAGGCCACGTTACAAGTCGCTAGTCAGACCCCAGCTAGAGTATGCAGCCACTATTGGGATCCCTATACGAAATCTAACATCAACAAGCTGGAGAACGTCCAACGAAGAGCAGCACGCTTCTGTCACAGTGACTACCGCCGCACAAGCAGCGTGACAGACATGCTACAGGACTTGTATTTGGATCTACTACAAGCCCGTCGCCAACAAGCCAGAGCTGTTATGTACAGAATCGTCAACCAGCTTGTGGATATCCAAAACAACCACCTACTCAAACCAGCCGGAGTCCATACAAGAGGCCACGCCAACAGGTTCTTAGTACCTTTACCAGCATCAATGCCTACAAGTACTCGTTCTACCCAGCTGGAATCCGCATCTGGAACAGCCTGCCGGCCAAGGTCATCACTGCACCATCCCTTGAGGTCTTCAAGACCCGGATGGCCGCACCATAGACCCAGAACAACATGTTTTTATCTTACCATCACTCATATCAATATTCACCGTTGTGCGAGGATGTTCCAGAGGAACCCAGCACAGTACTGGAAGAAGAAAAAAGACACTTCTCCCTTGTCTGAGATAAAAACAGTACCGGTACTCTATGCCTCCCGCCATCCATAA
Source organism: Cyrtodaria siliqua (assembly GCA_037043455.1). NCBI lineage: Eukaryota > Metazoa > Mollusca > Bivalvia > Adapedonta > Hiatellidae > Cyrtodaria > Cyrtodaria siliqua. The sequence goes on along the minus strand of JAWPHD010007859.1, from coordinate 65,225 downwards.
GAATCGACACTTCCTCACTAACAAGTCGAGATGATGAAAGGGTAGCGTTGTTGGGCCCTTGATTGAATGAAAAGTGTTGTTTTGCTTTGTAAATTGTTCATCCAATCTCCAAACTTGTTCAATATGTTAGGACCAATAAAAGCTCAGATAAGTCTGAAAACCAGCCATGTCTGACTCAGCCATGTCTGACTCCCTCCCTCTTTGCTGCCTCAACCATTTTTGAAAATGATTTCTTATACATATTTTATGAAGTAATAACGGTCATAGAAAAAAGCGTGGAAAATTAAGAACTAGCAATGTCAATTTGGAAACGGTCGTGTCATAGCCCTTGAATTATTTAACAAGAGAGAAATGCCTGGTGGGGTTACAGCCGGGGTTTCCAAAATGTGAAAGATGAGTGCCTGTGTGTTTGGTGAAACAATTATAATACAGCTTTTCTAGATAGATTGCTTTTTTGGGGCGTGGGAGGATGCTTTAATGTTGAAAACCTAGTTTTCATTTTCAGTGCATGATGTTTGGTACATGTCAGTGCTTGATGAGGGAAAGGTGCTGTTAAAATCTGATGAATATTGGACTTGGTAATGCCGAAAAACTTAAACCCCTCCGCCAAAACTTAAACAAAAAGGTTAATGGAACGCATATTATGGGGAAAGTAGGTCACAGTGACCTAGTTTTTAGGGTATGGTCAGTGCTTGAAGAGAGGAAGGTGCTGATTAAGTTTGATGAAGATTGAACAAGATAATGCTGAGTTATAACAAAAACTTAATCCCCCCCTGTAATGCATATTTTGGAGAAAGTAGGTCATAGTGACCTAGTTTTTAGGGTATGGTCAGTGCTTAATGAGAGGAAGGTGCTGTTAAAATTTGATGAAGATCGGACAAGGTAATGCTGAGATATAACAAAAACTTAATTCCCCCCTGCACCCGCCCAAACTTAAACATAACGCATATTTTGGAGAAAGTAGGTCACAGTGACCTAGTTTTCAGGGTATGGTCAGTGCTTGATGAGAGGAAGGTCCTGTTTAAATTTGATGAAGATCTCGCATGAAAATGCTGAGATTTAACACAAAAACTTAATTCCCCGCCACCCAAACTTAAACAAAAAGGTTAACGTAATGCATATTTTGGAGAAAGTAGGTCAAAAGTGTTAAAGTTTGATGAAGATCGGACATAGTAATGCTGAGATATATAGAAAACACAAAATGTGACCGCCAGCCCGCCCGCCCGGTTTACGCCAATCTATATGCCGATTTCACTACCCCACCCCCCACAAAAAAAGGCTAAAAAATCTATAATTTGCTTTGTTAACATTCTAGCTCCTTCGTTTTCTGTCTAATCTTTACCAAACTTCGGAGGCGTCTGTGGCCGAGTGGTTAGAGTTTCTGAGTTGAAATCACTTGCCCCTCACCGCTGTGGGTTCGATCCCTTAGGGGTCTAGGAATCTTTATGTGAGGAAGCTATCCAGCTGGCTTGCGGAACATCGATGGTTCTACCCAGGTCCCCGCCCATGCACGAAAATTGCCCGGCGAGGCACCTGGGGTCTTCCTGCACCAATGGAAGCTGGAAAGTCGCCATATGACCTTAGCTGTTGATGCGACTATAAACTCCAATTCAATTCACCAAACCTCGTATATCAATGACAGCTTATCAACAGCAGGAATATCAGTCCTGTGACCCTTGATCAAGTTGAATTTTTTTTTTGGATCTGAACTTGTTCAGAATGTTAATTTCAATAAAAGTTCAGAAAGTTTGAAAATTAGACATATCTGACACCTCATTCATCCCCTACCGCCAATTCTTTAGATCATTGATGTTTTGTTTCATTCGATTTCCACCAAATTTGTGAGAAGTTAAAATAACATTATCAACAGTCAAGAGAAGTTTTAATAAGTACACTGAATACTAGTTTTTAAGTGAGTCTGTTGGCTGTACATTATGCTGATTTATTTCGGTAGTGTCGTTCTCATAAACTACATGGAATTATCAAACTTGGGTCGAAGTTGCATCTGCAGTAGTACATCCATGTGTCGTTTAGCCAGCGCAGCTGATAATGACATTGACCTTCATGCTGCTGGACTTGAAAACCAGTCACATATCTGATTTACCACTTCCCCTATGCCTTTTGTTTAAAATGTTCTATTTTAGGCAGTTTTGTAAATTAAAATAAGTTTCCGCATTGTTTTCTCAAATCCATGCCATATACAGGTTTTGGTTTTTAAAATGAAAAGCATGCCAGTAAATGACTTCCAATTAGTTTTATTCACAAGTTGTATGTACAGTTATACTGCGGTACAATATTTACAATCAATCAAGCATTAACAGAGGTAGAATTTAATGTCAAATAACATAAAAAAAAAAACATACACAAAATTATAAAATATACAAAATATTTACAACTTAATAGTATACAAATATACATCTGATACTGAAATAAAATACAGTACAATACAATTTGTATCATTGATAGAATACAGTACAATACCATACTTAGCATAGATATTCCAACCAAATCCAGTAAAATAGCATATTATCATTGACAGAATACAGTACAAAATCACATTTTCATTGATATTCAAACCAAATACAGTACAATACCATATTATCATTGATATTCAAACCAAATACAGTACAATACCATATTATCATTGATATTCAAACCAAATACAGTACAATACCATATTATCATTGATATTCAAACCAAATACAGTACAATACCATATTATCATTGATATTCAAACCAAATACAGTACAATACCACATTTTCATTGATATTCAAACCAAATACAGTACAATACCATATTATCATTGATATTCAAACCAAATACAGTACAATACCATATTATCATTGATATTCAAACCAAATACAGTACAATACCACATTTTCATTGATATTCAAACCAAATACAGTACAATACCACATTTTCATTGATATTCAAACCAAATACAGTACAATACCATATTATCATTGATATTCAAACCAAATACAGTACAATACCATATTATCATTGATATTCAAACCAAATACAGTACAATACCATATTATCATTGATATTCAAACCAAATACAGTACAATACCACATTATCATTGATATTCAAACCAAATACAGTACAATACCATATTATCATTGATATTCAAACCAAATACAGTACAATACCATATTTATCATTGATATTCAAACCAAATACAGTACAATACCATATTATCATTGATAGAATACATTACAATACCACATTATCATTGATATTCAAACCAAATACAGTACAATACCATATTATCATTGATATTCAAACCAAATACAGTACAATACCATATTATCATTGATATTCAAACCAAGTACAGTACAATACCATATTATCATTGACAGAATACAGTACAATACCATATTCAAACCAAACACAGTACACTACCATATTTATCATTGATAGAATACAGTACAATATCATATTCAAACCAAACACAGTACAATACCATATTTATCTTTGATAGAATACAGTACAATATCATATTCAAACCAAACACAGTACAATACTATACTTAACATTGATACAGTACACAACTATACCGTGTATAATTTTCATAAACTACAAAACCACAGTATGTTCCTACTTCAGATACTAACATGCAACGTAACATGTACATGTAAATAACCGGGTGTTAATTCTTTTCCAAATTAGGCCATGATTATTATTAAACTTGACTGAGTGGTAAGTTCAAAAGCTTTGATGATGAACTTGTTGCACAAAATACACCCTACTAGTATATTAAAAACCTCCGAGACTTGTACAGATGTACACCATTTGTAACTTACTGAGAACAAGGTATACGTATAACTAACATATATTAAGAATCCAAACTCAATAGACGCAATATAAACAACTTGAACCAGCCAAATCAAACCCAAAACTGGAGCCTGAATTAAGAGTTACCAACTCATAATTCATTTGACGCATATTCAATCACACGGTTATTTTAAGAACCTGAAAATAACCCATACATTATTATATGACCTAAACACCTGCATAGAGTTTTGATACCAGGTTTTGCAGTGTAATTTTGCCGTTTGGCAGGTTACTTTCTTTATAATAACTGTTTCAATATGCATACATTTCCCCACTGTTCATCGCCGGTATTAATTCAGTTTTGTAGTGTAATTTTGCCATTATTTGGCATCTTTAAACAACGAAGTTCCATGACATTTAATATAAAATTAAACTTACAGGTACATATAGTTGAAATAAAAGCACGACCACAACTCGCAAACACGACCACAACTTGCAAACACGTAATTTCAGAGATCCTACATCATTAATGGTGTAATGTAGATAATAAAAGACCATTTTACAAGGTTCTTATTCACTGAACGATAAATAAGATGCAATGAGTATTACAATTACAATGTTAAAATCCAGATGTTACATGAACATAAAACGTACATTTACCACAAACTATTGTGGATTTTTTTGTGTTTTTTTTTTTATATAATATAAGGCTTTGCTTTACATTGAAAGAAATCTGTTTCAAAAAACAGTTTCAACAAAAATTTCTAAAAAAAATCCACAGATAGATTTTATATAGCATTAAAAGCCCAAATAAATCTGATGGCAACTTAATACTCAGTGATTTTATCAACTGATTTTTTTTTTTATTCATGTTAGAGAAAGAACCTGGATCCAAGCCACCTTACATTGAAATAACAATATAAGGCATGCGGCTAATGTCATTGACTCAGAAACATCACAAACGCTGGAGAATAAACAATTACTGCAACTGCAATTGTTAACCGGTTTGTCGCGTGTGGTTCCCAGGCAAGAATAGGACCATTGCTTATCCATACAGAGGGTTAATTGAATTGGAATTTTATGGTGCACCAACACAAGAAAGGTTATATGGCACCAAACAGGGATGAATATGCCAGGCTCATCCTCCATTTACATCTAGATAAAATATGGAGAATGGGCCTAGAACCCCTCTCTCACCCACCCCAACTTTATGTTCATTTTGTAATTTTTGTCAAGTTCATTAAAGGTCTTCATCGTTATCCCTGTATTGTTTCCGGAGCTACTTGTGTCATGGCAGAACACAATGATCCTACGTAGCTCCAACAAAAAATGGAATATTTACAAGAGAACTTGCAGCAACTCTGCAGTTCTGCTAGTGAGAAGGTTCTAGGCCCACTCTGCATATTTTTATCAAGATGTAAATGGAGAGTGAGCCTGGAATGTTTATTCCTGTTGGCGCCATACAACCTTTTTTGTGTTGATGCGCCATAAAACCCCAATTCAATTCAATCCTCTTACAATCATGTAAGCGTGTCTAAATAAAATACAACCTACTATTTTATTTTAACATGCACTCAAACTAATAAAACAACTAGAACCCAACTAGTAACTCTGTATTCACCTAACAACTAATTATAAATTTGAACTTATGTACAAGATGTAAAGCTTCTAAAATGTCTATAAACATATAAAAATAAGTATTATCTAAAAGCATGCACTGTATATACAAGGTGGAAGACTTAGCCAACATTGTGCTCACAACTAAAACTGCCACTAAATATCACATACAATAACGCCAACACACATATATGGTTCTGATGGAAGTATTTTAAATGAGTTTTTGTTTTGTAAAGTATGGACATGATCAACTCTTCGACCAACAACTACCCACAACCCATTTTTTATCAACTGGAAATTCAAATTGGTTGCCATTTTGGTAACTGCATTTTTAAAAAAAAAAAAAATCCAGCATTTTATACATTACATACTTTTTTAAGCTCTATTCCATTAAAACATACACAGGACCGAAGTAGGTAATTTAATAAACATCTATGGGTGAAACATATTTCTGAAATTTGGTTCTTGCATCTATGGGTGGGTGTTCAATTTCAAAAGTGCCTTCCTGGGGTCCCATGTATGTTTTAATGTAAAAGCGCTAAGTCACGCCCGTAGCCAACCCTGAAATTTAACCGAGGCAAATTCTTTTCTATAGAGGTCCGGTGGTATGCACACTCCACCCCACCCATCCCGATTTGTTTGCGATTCCTTCATGCGATTTCCTGCATTTTAGTTCATATCCCTGACAAGATTTCTGTTAAGAAATACAGGTCTGTCAATGCTTAATAAATTATCAATATATGTTAAGTATGTACGTGCCTCAGCGTAGCTATGGGCCTGTAAGTATATATGTCCTCCTGAGGGTAGTAATAATCACAGTGAAAAATGTCACTTTCAATATTTTGATCCCAAGACCTTTATCAAGAAGAATTCCGTTGATAAAGGTCTTAAGATCGAAATACTGGAAAAATAAGAGCGAAATGTTTTACGTAATTATTTAAATATTATAAAAACAAAATACCAAGCTATTACGGTACAGCTATTACAAACTTTAAGGGCTGTCAACAAAAATATGAAGACATGATTTTTGTGTGAAATAATTACAGTTTTCAATTTACTTTACCATTCTGTGTGCTACATTAACCAACATAAACTGTAGCCAAACAGCCAATTAACTAGCATGACAATAGGCAGTATAATCATTTTTTGTGTTAACTGCATAATTTTCCACTTGCCTCCCCAGTATGTATCTAAAAACCTTCCTAGGCCACTGTAATGTACAACAGCAATGATAATTTGTAAAATACAATACCTTTCAAATAATGATGGATGCATAGCATAAGGAACAATTCATGTATTATGAGCTGCTGTTAATTTAATTTCCACTATCCCTTAAATAATTTCTGTGGAAGACCCTGTATATAACACTAAATCATCCATGTTATTTGAATCAATTGAAGTGATAACTCATGTATGTCATAAACATTATAGTAAATATATTTAAAAATTCGTAATGCCCCAGTGTTTTGCTTTAATGCTCATCATTTCTTATCCACCCCCAAGATTTGAATTGAATTGAATTGGGTTTTACGGCACACCAACACATGAAAGGTTATATGGCGCCTAACAGGAATGAACATGCCAGGCTCATCCTCCATTTACACCATGAAGCAGCGTTTAAAGTTGTTATCAGAACGCATATCCTTACCTTTATGTCTTGACAATATTTTGCGAGGAAAATGTGTCTAAAAAGGCATCGATAGTTTGACCAATTTGAAATTAATTCCAGAATCAGTAATATCTTACAATTTAATATTATTCCATATAAGGATTTATTTTTTCATTTTTAAATATTTATTTGGTCTCTTCCTCCTTGATTAACAATTATCACCTCAACGGAGTGGACATATGATGTCACTTGACATGATTTGTGCAGCATATGCCACTAGTAAACAATGGACGACATGAGAAAGGTATTACAAGTCAAATTTATGAGAGAAAAAATCAACTAAAGTTTTCCTCAACATGAAACTTTTACATTTATGGTTGTAATTCTTTTTTCAAGTTACAATCATGTCTATATATTTGTTGAACAGCCCTTGTACACAAAATAAACAACTGAATAGATTATTTCATAATTTTTGGTAGTGATCTTGGTTTACCTTAAGCTCTTATCACTCAACTATGAAGTATTTAAAGCCTCCCAGGGTACATATCACTCCAACGTAGGGTCCTCAAGATGCTCAAAGTAAATACTGGAACAGTAAATCATAGGTTTGATTTAACCGAATGTCAACAGGTTTCGCATATCAATTATTTGTAGTTGTTACGAATATTGCTTACTAGGTATATTAACCTTTCCGTGTTTAAAAGAAATATATCTTGTGTAGAAATATTATCATTGTAGAATAGTGAAAGAGAATCCGTTATAAAGAATAACATGTAACTTTAAGCTAGAACACGTTTGTTTTCAACAGAGATGATACAGACTGTGTGTCAAGTACTGTATAATATTACCATAGAATTTGTATTAAATCATCTCATGTTCATAGGCGATAAGTGAAAGCACGCATTTGAAACTTACACTCCGGAAAAAGCTATGCTACCTTTTAAAGGCCAGGGTGGAGTATAATATATACTTAAGGCCAAAAGATGTGCACCGTTTATAAAATATACTTAAGGCCAAAAGATCTGCACGGTTCTTTACGTTATATTTTTCAAATGGTTTTCAATTTTTACATTCATCATTAGCTGTGGTAATCCAAAGCAATCGCCTTAAACATTGTCACCCAGTTTTCAATACAATTGATCACTTCACGGTTTGATACGTATGATTGAAAATATTAAATTTGGGTACGTTTAGAAGGAATTTTGTTATATTTTATGAACCGTGCACATCTTTTGGCCTGAAGTATATATATATATATATATAAAAAAAAAAGCATGACCACAGAAGAACTTGTCTGATCATTTTATACATGATGCTACTCAGAGATGTTTTATTTACCGATTTATTTTAAATGGTTTCTAAAAAAATCTGTTACTAAGAAAATTTGTTCAGATGCAATGTTTGTTTCATTTTTTGTTATTTTTGTTTATTTTGAGGAGTATGTGTACTAAACCTTACCAAAACATACATGGCACCAATTAATTAGCTTTGGTTGTCCTAACCGTGTATGGCATATACAATTTTAAATAGTTTAAATCATATCTCCTTTCAAACACTATTTTGAGCATATGAAATACAATACAACTATAAATATTTTCAAAGACAGTTTGTTAAAAACACACAAAAAAACTGTTCTTCACAACACAAAGAAATTTTAGTGACACCTGTGTATTAAAAAAACACCTGAACTTTTAAAACTAACTTTTCAATGTAACATGAATCACTGCATGCTCTTACTCTGACAGATAAAATACCACAGTGTAACTGATACCCTTGTATGTACTCCCCATCAGGCAGTTTGTTTGAATGGTGTTTTACATCATATTTAGCACATGACGTTCTATCTGTTTGTTCTAGAGGCAGACCACCACATTTTTCCTGGGTAGAACCAATACTGAATACCTACTGCCAGCCGTAAGAGTCGACACTTTCTCACCTGACAAGTTGAACTCCCAGTGAGATTCGAACCCGCATCTGTGAGACAGTTTTAGGCGCAGAATCTTTACTATCGCGGCACGGATGCGCCTCAGCAGACATCATTCCATTACAAACAACTGACAAATGGATGCAACAATTATATGAGATTGTTAATTCGGTTCTGATCCAATTTCTACTTGTTTGTATTTGGTTTATGTAAACAATTGAAATTAAATTTGCTTGAACCAACAGCCGTTAAAACAGTCAAACCTGCTCAAAAGACCAATGTCTTTTAAAGGCCAGGTTGAGTATAAACAAGAGGTCAATGACCTTGAAGCTCTACTGATTGATTTTGATTTCAGGAAGTAGTCGCTACAGACTTGTTTTTTGAAAATCTATTTTTAGCCGTGGCGGCCATCTTGAATTTCCGGCCGACCTGAAATTTTTCTAGGATCAACTAGACATCAAGAGCAACATTCCTGTGAAGTTGCATGAAAATCTGCCAAGTAGTTTCAGAGGAGTAGTCGCTACAAGTTTTTACTATATAACTCTATGTAAACAAAGATGGCCACTGGCAGCCATGTTTAACGTTGAATCAAAACGATTTTTGACAAGGACCAACATCATGTCATGCTGATCATTTTAGAAAAAGTCCCATATCAATATCACTTATAGTTTTTAAGAAGTAGTCGCTACAAACTTGTATTTTAAAATCTATTTTTAGCTTTGGTGGCCATCTTGGATTTCACATCAACATGAATTTTTGCTAGGATCAACTAGACTTTATGGGCAACATTTCTGTAAAGTTTCATGAATATCCATCCAGTAGTTTCAGAGGAGTAGTCGCTACAAATAAAAGTTTACGGACAGACGGACGACGGACGCCGCACCACGGCATAAGCTCTGCTGATCAGTCGAGCTAAAAACCCAAAATGGCCGCAGAGAAACTTTTCTGATCATTTTATGCATTATGCTGCTCAGAGTGGTTTAATCACAAATTTCTAAATAATAAACAATTTTTAAACCATGTAAATACATTAAACATTACTCTATACAGATATATCAAATAATTATATAATGTATTTATTTTCCATACTTTCTTGAACAAAACATTTATTCCTGTCAAATTTTGCATTTGGTGCATCTATTTATAGCTGTACCTGTAAAAATAAGATCAGTGATTGGTCAGAGTACTGAAACCTTTATCTTGAAGCAGACGAAATACAACTGGCTACAGTATATAAATAATGATGGTAGACCTAACGCTGGGGTTTAAAGAGACCACCTGCTTTAGGAGACACCCGATTATTTCCAAACTGTAGTTGTTTTATTTACAGCAAAAATCACCTGTACTAAGATATCACTTTTGCTTTCCCTTGTAGTGGTCTGTTTATACTGTTTGGCAGTATTAACAAATAGAAATTAACAAAATACTGACAAGTTTGAAATGAATTGGGTTTTACGGCGCACCAACACATGAAAGGTTATATGGCGCCTAATAGGAATAAACATGCCAGGCTCATCCTCCATGTACATCGAGAAAAAATATGGAGAATGGGCCTAGAACCTTCTCACCTGCAGAACTGCAGAGTTGCTGCAAATTCTATTGTAGACACTCCATTTACGCTGGAGCCACGTTTATCGTTTTTCTGCCACTGCTCTAGTGATTTGAGCGAGATGGCACCTGAAACAATGCAGAGGTCATGATGAAGACCTTTAATAAGCATGAACAAAAAATGATAAAATGAACATGAATTTGTGGGGGTTCTACCCCTCTGCCTACCCATCCAACGGGATCTGCATCTGCAGTGGCCCTATTCTTTGCCCTGGAACCAAACGGGGCCCCCGGAACCACACGGGGCTAAATAACACTGACAAGACAAACGTCTTATCATCCTCTTCAAGTCTTCCATCCAGACATCTATAATGTTACCCAATGCTCGCATCTAATCCATCAATTAGGCATCAAACATGCTTTAACCATAAAATGCAACACACCGATAGATTTATCTTGTTCTTTAATTGGAAACTTTCAACGCAATCTATCAATGTTGGACATTGAAAGATTAAGAAAATGTTAAATCTTCTAGCTCAGTTTGTGAACTGCCAACAAAAGCAGCCTTAAAATTTTGAGGAGAACATTGCACTGGTAACACATTACTTTAATACAAGTAACGCTTAAGATAATCTGCTTGGAAGATTTGAGAAGTATACGATACGATACATATATAGCACATTTCACACACTGATAAAGCTGAAGTGTGTTTATACAGAGATTATTTAAATATGAATGACCACCCTTTTTGTAGAATTATCAATTAACAAATTTAACTCTTAAACATAATATGAACATTTCTTGATAGTCCCAGAGAGAAACATATATTTTAAACCGCTACTAAGTTGTATGTAAAAATAACTATTATTTGCATGACGTAGATACTACTTTTACCACTGTGTGACTGCACGGGGAAATGAGGTAAATCTGAATTGTATAGCTGCACAACTATTGCCACATAATTGATAAATACATTTACCTGTGGATTAATTTACCTGTTCAAAGTTTTCTACGTCATCAAATAAAAACTTATTCTCGCTTTTCACAGATATTGCAATATCTGAATTGTATATATCTATTGTTGTGTATTGATTTTGATTTAAATAGACATAAACATGTTCACAAAACCTAGCCGGAGAACTTTAACTGATAGGATCGATTATAGGAAAATCCTTTATGAGATAGTAGTGTGGTTCTTTTCACGAAAGAGCATATGTTCATTCGTGAAAAAACAAAACATGTCTACCATCGAGTGAAGGATGTTCCTATAATCGAACCCAGCAGTTAAATAATCTATTTCTTACATTTTAAATCAGTTTATGTACGGTTTTAACCAAAAATATTTGCTTTATTGAATGTTTTCTGTGGATGACATCGACGTCAGCAACACTTTCTTGACGTCGTAACTCAACATCACATTTATTTTTGTGTTCGGAGTTGGTTATTAATATTTAGCAATTATGAATATTCTTTCTCTGAGAAATCAGAAATGTAATAAATAGTATTTATCACATAACTTACGGTGTGGGAGTGGAATAACAGCATTCTATATTTTCGATATGCAAATAAGCGTAGTATGCGCTGTCAAAAAAAATTGATAATGACTATGATACAATTCCCACGGTTTATGTCGGTTTCGCGTGTTAAAGCGACAGGCAAAATGCAATAAAAGTCGATATGTGAGTTATGTGATAAATAGAATCTAACGTTCGTTCTCATTCTTCATTATAAGAGCCTCGCATTATATCATTTTGCCAACTCGTTTAATGAATTCAATAATGAATGAGTACTCCTGCAAGATCCTCTATTTACTTTTTAAAACTGAAACATTGTATGTACACACAATACAATTTAACTATTTTAATACAAATAATTTGTTAATTATGCTCCAAGAATTTTATTCTAGACAGGTCCAGAGCCCGCTGATGCCAGAACCTGCTTATGCACTGGGCCTGTCGCTTCTGAAAATTAACAGTCCTGAAATAGTTTTTGTCCCATATAACAAGACTGTTGTAGGTTTTATCATGCTTTCATTATCCATTAAGGCTATAGGACAGAGCTGATTTGCAATGTTTTCGTGGGACAGTTTGATGGGTCTTCCTTCAGATTTAATTCTTTGTAACCACTAGTGGTTAGGAAACGTACTTGCACGTGAACGACAAAAAGGTATTTATTTTTTAGACAGGCTTTTCTTTATTGAGGGCACCTGGCATCGGGCTATCCGATTCTGGCAGCACTGTTCCTCTTTTATCAGTTTTAAACATATTTTATTAACTATAAGTACAACTTATGAAATTACACAATGACGACAATTAAAAGTATCAAAATGAAATCATAATGCCACTTCATTGTAAACAAATACTCAAGTTCAGATTAATTAAAACCGCAACTACTCACGACCGTACTGATTTATTTGTGTTTTACATTTTTAAGCACCATTTTCCTACCTAAAATAACGACAAAACAAGCAGCAGTATCACGACAGATCATGTATCACCTATATGGTTCTCTGGAGACAGATCTAGTAAATTTGTCTGTCAGAAGCACAGAATGCTCCTTTAGAGAATAATCAAGTACATTTTTCTTGAAACACAGATGTTTCCCTGGAGGGAGGGAGATCCATCTTTTTGTAGAAAACAAAGAAAAAATCAAGACGGAACATTTTACTTTAAAGGGACACATGGCAATCTTTTAGTTTTTATCAAGCATTAAAATTAGCATCTCGATTTATTAATCCAGTATCATTTTAACGTGAAAACTGCTTACATTTATTAAATAATATTTTGACCTCAATTTTTTGTTTGTTATTCTACCATAGGTTTAAATAAATTTTTGATGCAACATAATCAACTGTTAGAGAAATATACAAAAATAATTTGCTTTTTACTTTTCTTTTAATTAATTTTAATGATTAAACAAATGCAAATTATGTAGATATGCAAATTATGTAGAAAAACTAACAGGAGGCTGCGAGTTTTAAAAACATATAAATCAAGACTGCCGTGTGTCCTTTTAAAATAGAAAAGTATTTTCACTTGTTATTTTTTTCGCAAATAGTGAAAAACACACGCATAGTTTCAGTTGAAAAAAAAAAAACACTAAAAAAAATAATAAGAAAGACATAATGTCAAATGTGACATGTCATTAAATATTCACTGGCCAACTTTTCTTCTACATCTGGGTTTCATGCTGGAAGTAATCATAAAAGCTATGAGGTCATTTTGAAAATGCATTAGCGCTAAGCTGTACATGTACTTGTCATGAAAATGTCTAACCCTAGTTTTATGAAATCAGTCCAAAAACTATGCAACAAATGGCTACTGGTATCTTCAGCTGAAAAAACGACAATGACAATGAATAAACATTCTCCCTATGACAGAACACTCTAGCAATAAAATAACTGTACGATAGTCGCCAATGATGAACAGCGCATTGTCGCATAGAACAATGGTAAGAATGAATGAAACAGTCAAACCTTCAGTCCTCACCCGTTCTGTTCAGCATTACATTGCTAAACTGTTCAGCATTACATTGCTAAACTGTTCATTGCTCATATTCTCAGCACTTCATTGCCTTTCTGCATTACAAAGTTTTTGTTGTTTTTCAATTTAATATTACAGCTCTCTTCAGCGAGACATAACCAATACAGCAGTATGTCAACATTTCACCTAAAACAGGCTGACTGTATTTCCAAATTTAAGTTGCTTCGTTATAGTAATGACCACGTAACTTTAGCAAACTTTCCCCATTCTACAAGACAGTACTTGTTCACTCCTTTCAGTGGCTTTAAAAATAACACTGTGACACTATTGACAATGAATGATGGTAGGGTCATCCGTGATATAACGACAAATGTTGCAACCATTGCTGTATAGACAGTAGCTGGTCAATAAACAACAAACACTCGCTGTACAGTCATTGTCAATAAACAACAAAAATGCAGTAACCTCGCTGTATAAACAGTCATTGTCAATAAATGACAAACACGGTAACCTCGCTGTATAAACAGTCACTGTCAATAAACGACAAACACTTGCTGTACAAACATTGTCAATAAACGAAAAACGGTGGTAAACTCGCTGAATAAACAGTCACTGCTCAATAAACAACCTCGCTGAATAAATAGCCATCGTCAATAAATGACAAACGGCGATAACCTCGCTGAATAAACAGTCATTGCTCAATAAACAACCGCGCTGAATAAATAGTCATCGTCAATAAACGACAAACGGTGATAACCTCGCTGTATAAATAGTTATTGTTCAAAAAACAATCGGTGGTAGCATTCGCTGAATAAACAGTCATTGTTCAATATATGACAAACAGTAACGACTAACACGCGGTCCCCTCGCTGTATAAACAGTCATTGTTCAATAAACGACAAACACACGGCAACAATCACTGTATGGACTAATTATTCATTCTTCTCAGTGACTTTACCTGTGATGTTTATATGTTTATGAATTGTGATATAAAATGAACACTCTCACTATGGCTGTATAGACTGTAGTTTTTCAATCTTTTCAGTGGCTTCCAGAATTTCTTGTAGTTTGCCAAGTGTCTTTTTAACTCTAAGAGCTGTAAGTCGAGCGGCCGGGTTGGCACTCCAACATTCCACCATCACCTTGCACATGACCTTCAAGAACTGAAAATAAACATTATCAATATATAAATTTGGATTGCGGGTTGATGGTCCATAGATAACTGTGATTTAACAACTGCTCCCAGCAGGGAAAGGAATGTGTGTAATAGTTCAGTCCTGTATGTATTTGCCTATGTTATTGAATGGCAATATCTAGAGACTTATAACACTGTTTATAGACTGGAAATGGAACAGCGACAAAGCCATAGACAATCAAATAGAACCGACACAGACGTGCATCCGACCTCCGTTGTTCTAGAGATTTCTATCTCATCCTCTCCAGCATTTCAGTGATGCTGGAGTACATGGAATAGCCTTTTTGGGTTCATTGGGCAGCTTTACCCTGGACCATTTCCAGTTTGTCTTATGTTAGGTTGGATGTTGGAATCCCAGACAGAGTTGGCATACTCTAGTTTGGGGCAGACTATGGCTTTATAAGCACATTCACTTACCTTAAGGCGCTTTTGTCCTGATATTTCTTTGTACTAAAGTAACCTTTATAAACAATATTGCAATATCAGCCTCTCTATCACTGAAACACCTCGCAATATGTTACCTTAGCATACATGCATGAAGGCATCGTCTGAATAGTGTTATATGTCACTTTTAGCATGTAAGGCCATATAAGACGGGGTTTGTGTGTTAAAAGACAGACCACCTCGGTTTTCCTGGGTAGAACCAGTACTGTATAACTCCTGCAGTCCCTAAGAATTGATACGTTCTCACTTAACAAGTTGAGCTCGCACAGATTCAAATTCGCAGCAGAGATGAAAAAGTTTAAGATGCAGAATCTTAACTATCCTGGCCACGGAAGTGCTAAGGAGACACATGAACATAGATTTGCTTTATAGTAGCACAGTGCAAATATATATCGACCATATTGATTGTGGGGAAATTTACCATATTTTTGAGTTTAAAATTATGTCCTGAAAAGTACTATCCAAACACTGTTATGTACCAAGCCATAACCGTAAAACTGAAAAATTTATAATAAACTTGAACAAATATATGTTACTCGGTTGATTTAATACACACCTTCAATATGCTCGGCTATTCCATTTAACCTGGGAGGCATGCATCTTTAATTCTTAACATGTTGATGGTTGGAGAAAAAGGAAATTTAGGTAAGTGTTGCCCTGCACCCACTAGGTAAATTTAATTTAGGTATAACATCTTTAAACATTACAAAGGCCTTATGGTATTTTAAGTTAAATTTTAAAGACAAAATATATTTAATCATGTTTATCACATAACATGGCTTCTGGGAGTGTAATAAAGCCAGGACTTATTTCTCGTAATACACTAGTGTATAACATATGCAAATGTGGAACGAATTACTCTGTGTACAGTAAATCATTTAATCCCATATGTTTGCATGGTATATCATACTATCAGGGGTGTGATTGGCCTTTGAACAAAAGGGAGGAAAATTTGAGCGAGGGGTTAAGGGGACTGCAAGTCCCCTTACGGGGTCAAGGGGCAGCGCCCTTGTAGGGGTTCAGGGGGCGAAGCCTCCGAAAGCTCCTGGATTTTAGCTGTTTTAAATCATTTTAAGTCCATTTCTGATATGCTTATGGGTTGTTTGGAGTGCAGTGTTCCAATAACGAGACCTTGCCCCGCGATCCATAACTAATCAGTTTGTCGCATTGGATACACTTAACTTTCCCGGAAATGTCACTTTCCGAAAGCTTACACTCAACGGTACGTCATTATTTACGATTTCTAACCACTCCCACTTAAGCTTATTTTTACAATCACTATCTATTTTTTTGATCTCTCGTGTGTCCGCCGATCTTTCCAAGATTTTGGCCATGTTTTCCGCGTAACCATCTCTCAAAACAAAACAAACAAATTCACAGCGGACATTTTTTTCTTTTGTTTTTTTTATCTCAGCTTCACATTACAAGAGGCGCTTTGATTGGACCAGATAAACAACAAAGACCAATGAAAACTCGCGACAGAAAACTATTGAGAAATTGCCAGGATGTAAAACGTGTAGATCTCGGGATCTCGGATTTTACAGGATATTACGGGGCAAAAGTGTAAAAGTCGGATTTTTTCGGCCAAAAATACGGCCCTCACCCCCCCTGAAAAAAAAACTCCTCGGATCTGGACGAATTGGAAAAGTGACCCCTCGGACCATCGGAACCGCGGAAATCAGCGATTCGAGGAAGAATCACACCCCTGTACTATACGTTCAGTCACCTTACATATATACCTTTACTTGAAATCTCACTTTATAAAATGCATGTTAGTAACGTTAAATTTGGTTTAAGATATCACATTATTTGTAAGGCGAATGCGTTGCAGCCGACGCACATAGCTGACGTCATGACAACAAAAACACGACGTCATGATTTGTCTTACAAATTGCTGCCATATACAAGGTAAATTGGAAACATTAAAGTGAAACTATCATGTCGTAGGTGTGTTATGTTATAAATAGAATCTTACATTCGTGACTGTGTGTTATTGACTCTTATAAACTCATTTGATAAAAAGATAGGATATTTGGCAGAGCCTCTTGTCCTATCATTTTATCCAACTCGTTTATTAAAATCAATAATACGCATTCACTCATGTTAGATGGTGTATATCTGGTGATGGCTGTATCATCCTCATTACTTACGTCATCATTCAACCATCTGTTTGGTATGGGTGGCCGCAGTTTATCTATACACACAACTTTCTGCATCTCATCAAAGCTTGGGTCCGGTTGAACAACATCCTGATATGGTATCGCTTGTTCTTCCACCACCCCTTAACACAGATGGAAAAGTGTCATTACTTTCTCAATAAAACATTTTGCAAAAAGACTTATCATTTGTTAATGTCCAAATTACGGCATCAACCGGCAAATTTTACAACAGATGTAAACAGTTTATAAACCTCCTGACGACAAAGTATATATACTCAGCTGCAAAAGAAAGTAGCCACTGAGTTTTGTTTAGATTTAATTGTATAATATTTTTTTAGAATTAATTGACAAACTCCAAAATGAATATGCCATGTTTGGTACCAAAGTTTTTTATCATTCCACTGCCAATATCATGTTGTCATTTGTTTTTCAATAGGTTGAATCATTAAGGGACTGTCGCTTGATAAAGAGGATAGGGTGTATAGTAAAACGTTCAAAGTGGCTACTTTCTTTTGCAGCTGAGTATATATAACTTATATAATTTGAGAATCAAAACTATACAGACACAATATAAACATCTATAACCAGCCACGCCAAACCCCAAAACTGGAGCGCTGTGGTCTAGTTCATAGAGCTTTCGTTACAATCGATGTAAAATAAATAAGTTTAAACTAAAACTGGAGCGTCAAATTAACAGTTACTAGCTCATAATTCACGTTAGGCATATTCAATCACAGGTATTTTGGCACATAATCAAGCAAAAGATAGATAATTTGAAAAATACATAATGTTCCAAGTCAAATTATGGACATTTAAAATAGAAAAGACGAAATAAGATTGTTATTTTTGTTAAAAACGTTAGAAATTACTCGTTTTTATTGAAATATTCAAATCACTATCATTTAAATTGCATGACCCAAGTGTTACATACCTGCTACTATTGTTCGCTTGCATATTTCCCACATGAGGAGACCAAATGAATACATATCCCCTTGTTTATATGCATCAAACGAGAATCTGTTGACTGATTCATCTATCACCTCTGGCGGCATGTACCGTTTTGTGCCTTGTCTAGTATTGGGTGCAATATCTACTTCATTTGTTTCGCTGAAAAATAATGCAGTACAATGTTAACACGCCTTAGATTTGTTTAAATGCTGACCACTGTAACAAACAGGTTTAAAACTGATAAACTGTTCCCATTCCTTATTAAATTTCAAAATAATGAGAGAAATACAGTTACAGAGTTATGTTTGTTTGGTATTTACCAAAAAAATTCAGCACATTTTAGGCTATGTATTACTTTCGTCTTTCTGTGGTGGAGGCAGACAACCCACTTTTCCTGGGTATAACCCGTACAGTATACCTGCTGCCATCCGTAAGAATCAACACTTTCTCACAAGTTGAGATCCCCATGGGATTTGAACCCGCAGCAGTGAGAGTACAGTTATGTGTTTCTACATTTATAATGTGCCTAAAAAGTAGCAAGTGTCTCTATGTGACATCAGGCTATTTTCTTTAATAAACAGAACAGTGTTTACGATGATTTTTTTTGTATTATATCATGTTTTGATTTTACGATCCCAAAAGGCCCAGAAGGTGAGTGAAATAATGTTTTTAATAATACATGGTATTTTACCTTAAACAATGTTCTATTTTGATTCTAGTACCCTTACAATACGAAAATATAAATATTTCTTTCTGTACTGATGGTAAAGGTGTTCTGTCATACAACATACGACCGCGTCATTCCATATAAAAACATCACAAAATATGAGAAAGAATCATCTGACATAACAAAGCGTAGTAACCTGATATATTTAACGGCCAACCCCAGGTCTGCTAAACAACAAGAGCCATCTCTTTTCACCAAGATGTTTTTAGTCTTTATGTCCCTGTGAGCAATTGCTGGCTTTCCTGAGAAACAAAGCATGGTACACATTTAGAAATAATAACACTTCTTATTTTAAGGACATATTTCCTAATATTTCCCATCGCTACTTGGTCATTGAAAAAGCATGGGAATCTTGTTTCTTTACCGACTCTGCATGCTCCATGACTGATCAACTCAGGTATATAAATTCAGGTCCACTTGTAGTTTTTTGTTTGTGTTACATTGCTATATAAGATATTGTCTTGGGTAAGAAAAGCTAAACACAACCAGGGTTCTGGAAATATTTTGAAAATCCACTTGCCCAGGGCAAGTGGATTTTCAAAAGTCACTTGCCCTGCCCATAATGTCACTTGCCCCACATTTAAGAATCCTTAATTGCCCCAAAAATTGGCGATGTACCATTATTCGTGTTAAACGGGACGGACCGCCGCATAATTTGGACCATTATACTTAGTTAGAAAAGAAAGGGAGAGTGTATTTTATGAATTAGTTAATACGTTGTATTTATTCATATAAAAAATCAAAATGGTTGCATTTTCTTCTTTTGTGTCTATTACATCTTTGTGTTACTTAAATCATAAAATGATGAGACAGTATACAAACTCATTTTATTCCGCCCTCCCACCCCACCCGAATCACCACACACACAATCCCCCATAATTTTTGATGAACATCCAAAAAAAATGGTTGGCAGCTAGTGTATGGAACTTTTAATGTCACAGTGTGTACAATTAACCAGTTGACAGAAGAAAAAAAGAAGCTATTATATTCATTTAAATGTGCGACAAGCAAAGAAACAAGACAAAAACGTTATTAAAAATATTCACTTGGCCCCCAATTTCTGCAAAAATGGTAACGTTCTTGTATTTTAACTAAAGGGAATTAGATGAAAGCAAGAGGCGGGAATAGGGGTTCCCTTACTAGGGTTCCCTAGGAATTGTTTAAGAAGTAGTAGCAGTAACCTTATTAATCAAAAGTGAAAGTTCAGAACTTGAGAAAAAAGTTCTGAAATCGCGAAAACCCATGACATGCGCATATCGCTAAGTAATGCAACTTATTTGTGTAGTGTGCACTTCCATATACGTTTAATTACAGACTATATCAATGAAATACACCAAATACCTCATAAAAGCACATTGATACACGAGTGCTTCGAGTAAAAGAAATATATTTTCGTTACGAAAAAAATTTCGGCAAAATTATCTAAACAAAAACATAACGTCACGTGGGTCTGTCAATCATTATTTTGACACATTAAATTTGCAAATTAAGAAAGAGTTTTCTGATTTATTGGTGGAAGGTCCAAATGACGTTCAGAGATAATTTGGAAACGATTTCTGAAAGTAGCTATGTTTATGGTTGGAAGCTCACGGACATAATTGCCGCGATTTCATTGGCCAATGGACACACGTTTGACGGTCGTGTCAGGATAAGTTGTTTTCAAACGGTGTGAAATGCGCGTGTGGGTTAATTAGTTGTGCCACAAATTAAGCTGCCTGGGGCGAGGTTGTTGATTGTACCGAAAGTTGTTTGATCTTATTAACAATCGCTAGCGGCGAAAAACAGCGGCCAGTTTTATTCAGTTATCAGAATGAAATTCTGATATGGCTAGTTTGCCACTTGATTTGTTCTGGAATGGAAATGTCCGTCGGGCAAGTGGCGGGCAACCAGATTTGCGAAGGTCACTTGCCCGCACCCAAATCCACTTGCCCGGGGCGTCGGGCAACCGTATTTCCGGAACCCTGACAACTTAGATATTTAGAAAAGCATATTCATAATTTAGCTAGTTTAAATACAAAACTTGTCTGATATTTCTTTATTGTTTCTAGAATAAAAATGATAGCAAAGCATTAAAAGAACAACTTTCTGTTGTGTGTTTATATTTTACTGCACACAAAAAGGCTTTATTGGGTGGGCCTCATAATCTCAATCAAAATCGAATATCACAATGTTCTCATGAAATTGCATGGCTAACAGTGATTTACAGTTATCTATAGAAATTCTCTCCCCCTCAAATACGATAGGCTCGAAATATGTTCTTAAAAGGGACACACTGCAATCTTGAATTTTATATCAAGCATTAAAATAAGCACTACAATTTATTAATTCTGTATCATTTTGATTAACATTTGAGATTTCAATTTACTTCTTTATTCTACCAATTGTTTTAAATATAATATTGGTGCAATATAATTAATAGTCAGTAATATGCAAAAACAATTTGCTTTTAACTATTGTAATATTTAATATTAATGATTGCAAATATGCAAGTTATGTAGAGAAAGTAACAGGGCAAGTGTTAAACAAATCAAGAGTTTTAAACAAATTCATATTGCCATGTGTCCCTTTAATTGTGAAAAACTTTCTGTTTAATATGTTATTTCTTTTCGATAAATTTAACAGAAAATTTCCCATGTTGTGTCCTTCAGCAGAAATTGTACAGAAGATGTGTTGGTTATTTGCATTTGGATAATCATATATTCCACTTATTTGCATAAGACCCTGAAACATTAAACCCTTTAAATTCCTGAACATGTTAAAAACGTGGACATTTGCATATATATTTAAATGCAATTCTGCTTATTTGCATATCCTGGCCGAGCAGGAGTCTAGCTGCAATATGTGGTGGAAATGGCATCTGGAAAGGCAGAGAATATTGAAGAAGCCTCAAGAATGTGGCTTACAAATGCTCGATGACGTGACATATATGTCTCTTAGCCACGTGTATCTTTATTTCTGATCTATGCAATTATGGTGAATTAAAGTAAAAGCTTATTATCAAAGGCAATAACAACAGCCCAGCTGAAGGGGCTTATACTGGTATACATCTGTATACACGGTAACAAATCTGAAAATACATCATTTTCTACTCTAATATGCATTTCTTTTTTTAATGAAGAAGCTAGAAAAAACTTGATATCCAACTAAGTCTGATGATGTCACCTCTATACTGAGAGTGGTCACAGGTGGTGGGTGGTGGTTTGGGTGGGGGCGGAGGGATCAGAAATTGACAATATTGGCTGTAGTAATAGCATTCCCAAACATTTGCTATTACAGTGGAAAATCTATGTTCAAGGGGAAATAACTGGCAGAATATCCCAAATTTGGGTTAGTCTTAGAAGATTTTGTTTGTTTTTAATTTTAAGGTATCATAAACATTTCCATACTCGTTAGAGGCCAGTTTCCGTCCAAGCCCAGTTTCCGTCATTCTTATTTAAAATAACGTTTTCACACTGCAAATTACTTTCGCTATGTCACTTATTGTCAGACGTTTATAACTGAAGATTAGAAACAGGAAAAACAACCAAAAAGTAAATAAGCGGTAAAAAACGAAAGGGATTTCTCTGAAAAATGTGTTTACTTCCTTATATGGCGTTGGGGATGCGCGTGCATACTACCGCATAATGAACTATTAAAAAAATAACACTGTAATTTCATCATATTTTTATCACTCTTCAGTGGACGCAATTAAAATAGACCTTGAATATATAATTTAACCAAAGAGAAGCAACTCGTACAACCTGTATCTGTTTGATTTACACAGAGTTACTGTAAATTGTCGTCGTTGAACGTTTTCCATTGACGTTACCAGGCGCATTGTTATAACCATCGATGTGACTGATGGAACAATGCAAACAAACCATTTTTACAACGAAATTGCTGAATAGACTTGCAAACAAGTTTCTAATTCATAAAAGTTTACTGTATCTTGACCTAGTTGAATCTATCACTCGATAAAATACATGACGGAAACTGGGCTTGTAAACAAAATGATTTCTCAGTTTTAGTCTATTTATAAAAAGGTCACGTGCCACTTCGATAATTTATATAAAACAAAATTCTTTGGTATCAAATTTCCAGGAAGAGGTAACCTAATAGAAAATAGAGTAAAAATTGTCAGGATACATAGATTTGTCTGAAAAATTAGTTTATGTTTACATAAGTGACGGAAAGTGGCCCCCGACGAGTATATCTGTCAATTTTTTTCGAGTATTAATTTTTTTTAAAAAAAATTATCCTATGAATTTTATTTGTTTAAACATGTTTCAATGAATACACGATTAATAATTATTGTGTTTACAGCACTAAATGTTAATAGACAATGCACTTTACCTCTGGTACCAAATATTTCTGTATGTAAATGAGATAACCCACAGGCCGTGGAATAAGCTAGAAGCAGCATTTCGTGGTGATCTAACGTGTTCACGGTGAGATAATCATAGAGTGAGCCATTTTCATGATAGTCTGTGATGAGGAAAAGCTGTGTCCATGACCCGGTACCTTTAATATCTGCGGCTATAAAACCTGAAACACATAAAACATGGATTTCATGAGAAAATATGTCATTCATGAGGGATATATGTGCTAATGACCTAGAAACCTGAAACAAGACTTCCACCTGGGAAATATTTGTCCCTAGATCAAGTAACTTATATATATTTGACAATTTAACATGAAACATATATACTGAAAGGAAAAAGAAACGCATAATGGGTATTTCCAACTATATATTGTATGTTTAATATGCTACTGCTAATCGAATGGTACAGGGCAACATTAGCCTGTCCTTTCGGAAAGAAGGTTTAAACAGCACCGAACGCACCAATGGTTACCCCTTTAAAATTTAATTATCGGCAGAATGCGCAATTGGCTCAAGCAGGTGACCAAACTTAGGCTTTAAATGTTGCCATTAATTAATATTAAACACAATACTGAAATGGTTTGACCTTTTCAAGCGAAACTACAGCATTTCTGAATTTCGTGTAACAAAGTATACTTTGATTAAAAGGTCTACTACATGACAGAGTTGTCCTTTCCGTAATTAGTTGTAGCCCCTTTTTGTACAAAACACGAGATATATCTGGAATATTATGTAGAATTAGGTGTATATAATAGTGTAGTATATGCAATTTTTTGATTACACGTTTCACTTTCCTTTCAGTATATATACTACAGGAAAATTGAAATTAACTTGGGAATTTCCAATATATATCTTGTATACTACACAAATAATTCCACATAATATATTAGAAAAATCCCAAGATGGTTCACAAAAAAAAGTGTTAAAGATGGACAAAATTGTGCTGTCCTATACTTTTTTAATCACAGTAGTTTGTAACACGGAATTCATAAATGCTGAAGTTCGCTTTGAAAACTTGAGCCATTTCAGTGCTGTATTTAATGTAAAAAGATTGCAAAATTTTATATCTTGAGTTAGCTCACCTGCTTGAGCTAACAAGGACAGAAGATCCGCCATATTTGAGTTTCCTATGTGGCTCAATGCAAAATAGGCCACGTTTAATAACCAATTTCTCTGTTAATAATGGCTTGAAAATTACCAGAATAAAGTCATATTGTCAATTAAAGTTAGATTTATAACTTTGTTGTCTTAACTTGTAAATTTCTAGCCAGTATCATAGAAGAAACATTTTCTGAAAATTGCATGTGCAACGGTTTTCAGAAAACCTGTTCGCTATTTTTAGCTCCTGGCAGAAGGGTGCTTGTGATGTAAAGTTGTTTTCTTTGGATAACCAATGAAATTCATTATTCAAATTACATGGAACTATGAGTAATATATGACAATAAAATGCAGTGGAAAATTTTGATTCATTCTATTTTTAAATCGAGGTTAAAGTTGATCAACTTTGAGTCCTAGTTTTATATAGAAATAATCCGATGTGAAGGGGCAGTCATATACCATTGACTCTTTAAAAAGCATGCAGTCTTTTATTTTTTATCTATTAGCGCATTTTACTGCAATGCCTACAAATAAAGTAGGGGTTACACGTAACAGTATGAAAATAGTAGAGCGCAATACACACTCCAGCTGATGACGCGGGCTGTTTATACACAAAATCTGGCAGATAAAAATCCAAGATGTTAAGAGTTTAAACTGCAATAACTGTTTTATTACTAAATGGATTTTGATAATTTAAACGGCATTATTCTTGTTTTTCTTTCCTCGTTTGAGTAGTCAATATGGATTAAATATTTTCCTGTTAATCCAAAAAGGTCTGTCCTGGTTACTTGAGCCAAATAAATATTCTATCAATAATTAAACTGTGAAGCAATAACATTTTGGTGTGTTTTGCCATGTTTTAGTATTTTTTCCGAAAGGAAAAGACTAATGGAGCCATGAACCATTCTATTAACAGCAGCATATAATTATTATACATACATACTATATCAGAAATTCCCAAGTTCCATTTTTTTTTTCCTTTAGTATATATACAGACATGAATTTCATGAGAAAAATATGTATATGACCCATTACCTTTACGCAATAAAACTGCTTCAATATACATAAGAATGTAATAAATTTTGCCTTGTGAAGGTCATGTTTATGCTGAAGTTCATCACAAGAATTCCATAGAATTAGATGTCTTGTCTAAACTGCACCATGAATAAAGTTTAAGTCTCTAGTGCATATACTTCCTGAGAAAAATGCCTAATGCAAAACTTGAATGTTGACGCCATCGTCAGAAAAGTAACAAATCTCTTTTTTCCTTGGTAAAAGCCGAGACCAAAATATTTTTTTCCCAATCTTTGATTTCTTTACACCATAAACAATGGAAGTATTAATATATCACTAGATACCATGATGATGTAATAAACTCGAGCTCAAACTCCTTTTTCTATTACCATACTATTGCTTCATAACTTCTACAAACATTTTCAAACAAGTCATTTTCCATAAATGTTACTTACCAAGTATATTATCATGTCTCAGTAAAACTGTCTGATACAGTTCAGTCTCCCTGAACCAGCTAGCCTCCTCCGTCGTGAGGAATATCTTCACTGCAACGTTCTCACCCCGCCATTTGGCCTTGTACACCTCACCATAACGCCCCTTGCCGATTGATTTTGTAAGCTGAATCTGCTTGGCTATGGTTCTCTGAACCTGAAGATTCCAGACGGCATGTTAGCACCAGAGGATCAGTACAGTGATTATAAAAGCAGCATCCAAGTCTGGTATCCAATCTTTCTGAACACTTATTTCTGTGGTTTTAGTTTACTATGAATCCTTTTTTAATGGTCTGGTATATCGGAGATATGTGCCATTTAAAAGATTATCATATTTGCACTAATTTGCCCTCTCTCCCCAACCCTCTCCTACACCACACTTTTTCACACAAAACAATTGCAATACATTTTCGATCTTTTGTATAATTCAAAAGTTTCCAAAATTCAGATTTTTTTTATATTTTATAAATGTGAGGCTAGAGGGATATATATTAATGGCAATTCCATTTAAATTTACCTGGAGGGGGCGAACGCCACTTTCTTTTCCCCCACCCTCACTAAGTTGTATTTGAATTGTTGTTTTACGGCTCATCAACAAACTGTACAGGTCTATCGCGCTGCTCCAGGGAGAGGGGAAGGATACATAGGAATCATTTCTCTTAAACTCGAATAGATTCCTTTGGTTCTTTAACATGCTCTGATGTGATGAACAAAGCTAGGAAGTGTCTTGCCTACTGAAATAACCCAGTGGCGCCAGTGAAGACTAGAACCTGTGATCTCTGGGTTCAGTTGAAAGTGCTATCCACCAAGCCACCGCTGCTTGCGTTTAATAAATAGAGGATCTTGCACGAGTACTCATTCATTATTGAATTTATTAAACTAGTTGGCAAAATGGTATAATGCGAGCCTCTTGCCGAGCATTATATCATTTTTGCTAACGAGTTTAATAAATTCAATAATGGATGAGAACAAATGTTAGATTCTATTTATCACGTAACTCACATATCGACCTTTATTGCATTTAGCCTGAAACCGACATAAACCGTGGGAATTGGATCATAGTCATTATCGTGTTTTTTGACAGCGCATACTAGGCTTATGGTATATCGAAAATATAGAATGGTGTTATTCCACTCCCACGTCATAAGTTATGTGATAAACCTAATTACTGAGTCGATGAACTG
The DNA here is from genome assembly GCA_037043455.1 of Cyrtodaria siliqua. NCBI lineage: Eukaryota > Metazoa > Mollusca > Bivalvia > Adapedonta > Hiatellidae > Cyrtodaria > Cyrtodaria siliqua. The sequence goes on along the minus strand of JAWPHD010007859.1, from coordinate 37,646 downwards.
TTAACCAACAATTCAATTAATGGTTCAAATGAATTTAATTGTTGTTGAACAGCTCACCAACTCATTATTTGTGGTAGAGAGTTGGACCAAGGATCAAAAAGTTGTGGGTTCGATCCCCGCCATTACCACATGTTGTGTCGCTGAGCATTTTATCTGCATAGGCTTAGAACTGGTTCTACCCAGAAAGACATCAAGAGTGATTAAAACAAGTTCAGAAAGCTTCCATTACAATCGATGTAAAATAAACTAAAACTATTTTTCATTCTAATAAACCCGCACTATATAGCCTTGTTTAAAATATCTCGTTATATTGAACGATATATCACTGTAATTTTTGCAACGTTAGGAGAATAAGCATTGCGCAGTGCGCATTCCGCATTGTAACGTATGCAACGTTAGGAGAGCAAGCAAAGCAATGCGGAAGATTTCAGATGTGTGCGTTATTTTCACATTTTAGGGGTATTAGAATAGAAATAGAACATCGTTTACAGTGAATTATCTATAATATATCACGGTTTGTCGTTCAGTTGTAAACAATAATTTCACGAGACCGAAACTAACTCCAAACCGTGATATATTAAACGATAATTCATAGTAAACGTTGTTCTATTTCTTAATTATACAGAGCCTCTCCCGGAAAGAGGGTGATTCATGATCTATTACTAAATGAATTCATTCCTCTGACTATTTTATATTCCCAACTATTATGACTCCATTAAAACTAAATAACTCTCAGCAGAGGATTCCTGCACAAAGAACAAGGGTATTATTGAAACAGCTTTCAGAATTATGCCGGGGTATTATAACGTACCAATAAAGGCAGGCCAGAGCCACTTCCTGATGAATGATCGATCATCTCCGACAAGGTTTCATCCTGAGGAATCAGTATTCCTTCCTTCTCTATGTCATTCAGCATGTCTTGGCGCTGCATTTCTCTTCTCCTGTATCTGAAGTGAAAAACAAGTTTTAAAGCACAGGTAAAACAATTTGTATATTTACCTGTGAGGGCTATTCCATTAAAACATACCCAGTACCTTAGGAAGGCAATTTAATAAATCTATGGGTGAACCATATTTTCTGGTTCTTTTAATTCAATTTTTCATCTATGGATGGGTGTTCAATTTCAAAAGTGCCTTCCTGGAGTCCCATGTTTGTTTTAATGGAATAGCCCTGATAGAGTGTAGCAAGTGATGAGGATTTTTTTTTCAAGGACAAAACTGTCATTTTCACGACTTTGACAACAAATTAACTTACCTAAGTTACACAATCTTTAAATGGCAATCTTTAAATGGTCTATAGAAAGGTAAATTAAGAAGTGGCATTGATATATTTTAGGGTTCCTCTCACTTTTGCTGTGGGATTTAAGGGCATTTTCTGCCGACATCCATTTCTTTCCTGCAGCAGCAACACATTGCTTTAGATCCTTCGTCTGTCTAACCCATGAATAACATATATTCATGACAGAGAGTTTAAATGAAATTTCTTTTTGTTTACAGTTTATCATGGCCTCGTAACTGCTAAATCTCATCAGAAGAAGCTGCAGTGTAATCGCTGGTTAATCGAGAATACTCACACTCATAAACAATTATAAGGCAGGGGTGTAAAATATCACTCGGCCGCTCGCCCAACGCAACAATTCTGAGGTCGGGGCAAGTGGCATTTTCTAGTTTTTTAATACAATTTTGTGTTTTTCAGCATTCAAAATAACAATATTGAAAGTAAGACTAAATTGCTTTCTGGAAAATGTTACACCCCTGTAAGGTCTTAAATTTATTTTCTTCACAGACCACATCTTTGAAGATTTACTTAAGTAGAAAGTACGTAGTCACGCATTTCTATTTCATTAGATTTTGTCAGCTCTGTGCTGGTCCAGTACCTATCGATTACTGTTTTACCACTCTTAGTTTAGCGAAGGGAGGCAAATACGTAAGAACAGTGAAGTAAACAAACTTCTGTTAACAGATTAAAAAATAAATGTCGTCTGATTATTTTTCTGCTTTTTTCACTCATTTCCAATCCAACTTAGTAGCATTTTATTGAAATTCAAGGACTGGTGATGATTTTCAAGGACAATTCAAGGAATTTTGTTACCCGACTAGAATTCAAGAAATTTTCAAAGCTGTGCGAACCTTGATTTCTACATCTGTAGCAGTGATGTACCTCAGATGCACTAATGTAGCAGTGACTTACCTCAGGTACACAAATGTAGCAGTGACTTACCTCAGGTATACTAATGTAGCAGTGACTTACCTCAGGAATACAAATGTAGCAGTGACTTACCTCATATACAAATGTAGTTTATGACTTACCTCAGGTATAAAATGTAGCAGTGACTTACCTCAGATATACAAATGTAGCAGTGACACCTCAGGTATACTAATGCAGCAGCAGTGACTTACCTCAGGTATACAAATGTAGCAGAGACTTACCTCAGATATACAAAGGTAGCAGTGACAATAAGGATGATGACACACACCGTGATGGAGACCAGCAGTGCCACCTGGGTCAGGTTCTCATTCTTACTATACTCCCCTGGGATAGACCCTTAAAAAAGAAATAAGAAAATGATAAACTATAAAATAATGAATTCATTTTACAAGGGAAGGATATAAGACCTGTAAATTATAGGAACACATGATGGGTTATCCCCAGACCTGTTAAGCATGTCGTGTCTGATATGCCTTAAAAGGTGCCACCATTTTCTGACATTCCTTAAATATGCTGACGTCCCTTAAAAGTATTACCGACACACATTGATTTACCACTATCGCTGTGTTTCACAGCTTGTGTCACTGATTTCACCCTGTGTATTTGGGATGACCATGCCACGGCTAATTTAATCTTATTACGACCTAGGGATGACTGGTACTCTTGGTTGTTTGTTCGATAGTGCTAATTATGTTAATGCCGTGGAAATCAAATCAGTGAAATCCTTGCTTCTGAGATGAAATATTTCCAAAACCAATCGAATGCGGTCTACAGTATATTTGTTGGGCTCTGACCAAGCGGATAACAGACTCTGCATGAATTACTTCTTTCTTTTTTGACAAAGGAATGACTTACAGATGCATGTGACTTTGTTCATTAATTTTGCCGCACTTTTTTTACGACAATCAAAATCTGTATACGATTGTGCATTTCATAATAACATAAAATGAACAACTATTTTATGCGAAGCTCTCCCTTTTTAATGTGCTATGGACGGGTATTTAGAGAATTTCAATAGAAAAAACCTGTGCACTCCCCCGAACCTGAAAATCAATGGTCATAAATGTTATGCATTCAGAATTTTCTGGGGAGAACTCCGACATGGCAATTACGATTCTTTAAAAAAAAAAAGAGCATCATATTGAGATTTTCTTCACATTTAAAAACTTTTAAATAAAATATGTTACAAAAAAATATTAGTTTAAATAGCCTTAAAAAGGACAGAACAATTGTACTTTTCATTGTCAAATAATTTTCTGTTTCTGTCAAATAAAGGCATTTCTTTACTACATTGTAATACCTGGATCTGGTGTAGTTGAGTGTTCCACATATATCGGTGTTAGATCTTTGTTACAAAGATCCTCGTCAGCACAACACTCTATAGATGTAGGAATACGGTGCGGTACCTTGTCTCCATGGCACTGTAATAATCAACAAACAATCATTGCAATCTCACACAAGGTATCAGGGATCGTTTTAATGTTTTAAATCACCTGTCCAGTGTCGGACCAGTACCAAAAAAGAACTAGGAATGTCCCCACTAAAAACAATCAGCGAAAAATGTAAAACTTGAAGGAAAGGGACGTAACTACTGCTAGTAGAACAGGGCTTCCACTAAGGTTCAAATGTAGGAAGTTCGAACTTCCTGTGTATCAAATTTGGAAGTTCATGGGGAAAATTTAGGAAGTTCCAGTGTTTGGGCATGGCATTCATAGTCTTTGAGTCAGTGAATCCACGTGGTAGTGGGGGAAACAACACATCTAAATTGTTAAAAAGAAAAAAAGGATAATTATAATCATCTATATGTTTATAAAAGAAAATATTTGATGACCTCATTATATAAACGGTTTCAAACTAAAAATACTTAATTTCCCTTTGCGTGCCATACCCCACCCACACGTTTTATACAGTAAATTACATTTTGCAAACAGTTTTCAATTTATCAGTCCAGGAAAGCTTTTAAATTGGCATACATTAATGAAAGGTATGTAAAACTGTCAAGTGTAGGAATAAATGTAACAGATTCTTTAATTTATTATCAAAGCAATAGATCGTTTTTGCCAGTGATAATTTCACTTCCGTGTTTAGTCTCCATTTGCGAAGAGTTCTCTCCCCTAGGTTAGAGATTATTAAATATTGTTTGTCGTACTTCGTTTCTATTTGAAACTTTGATAAATACAGAAAAATGACACAAAGATATAAAAGAAATAGCCTTAATTTAATATAATCTGTTTGTGTAAGGAGTTTCAACTTTGTGGTTAATAAATATAAATTAAGCAATTTGGCGTTCATTTTGTGAAATGCGCGGCTAGGCCAATTATCTAATTAACACGCTCTCCTCTCACCAGTCATGCGTGTGACCCTTGATAAAAACTGGACAAAACCGGATTTACCTGTCAATTACAGGCTCCACTGAGTTTTAATTGCTTTACAACTTGTTACGTCGGCAGTCTCAAATGAAATTAGATTAGATGGGGGGGCTATAATCGGTAATTTACAGATTATGGGACGTCCGTAGTAAACGATCGCGGCGTACTTTGAAGTTTTTGGAAGTACACTGTACGCCTTTGATGTTAATTTTCGCCGTACAACTACGATTTTTGGACGTAATTTACGGCCGTACGCCCATTACGGAAGCCCTGGTAGAAGGTAGATTTTGATGCCAAATTGATCTGCACATCCTGACATCATAGGTAAGCACCTGTAAAGTTCCGAAACAATTGGCTGAAAACTGCGGGAGGAGATAGACATGCAAGATATTTCAATGTAAGACTGGATGAAAAAGGGACGTAACTCCCGTAATACAAAATCGATATGCACATCTTCACATCATAGGTAAGCATCCTGTAAAGTTTCGAAACAATCGGGTGAAAACTGGGTAGAGATAGACACACAAGATATTGTAACGTAAAATTTGATGAAAAAAGGGACATAACTCTGGTAATACAAGGTCGATTTTGACGCTGAATTGATATGCACATCTTCACATCACAGGTAAGCATCCTGTAGTTTCAAAACAATTAGCTGAAAACTGTGTGAGGAGATAGACACACAAACTTTTCAAGACAGATATGGCTAATGCTACATGCACCCTCACCACCGAATGGTGGGGGCATAAAAAATTCAAGACCCTGTTCTGGTTAATATTGCTCTTAAAACAATAGTAAAAAAGTAACACATATGTATTTGATTATGTTAACTGGATAGGAAATAACCAAGTATTAGTTATGATTGTTATGTATAAAGCTTTATCGGTAATACAATATTGTTTTGGCTTATAACAGCAAGCATACTTAATTGGACAGTTTTCAGTATGAATATAATTATAGTATTTGTCTAGGTGTATCTGTATATGAAGTTTGAATAGTGTAGGTTTATTGATGACTCAGAAACTGATCGCAGGGCATAAGCGACAGGAAGAACTTCTCTCTCAAACTGTGGATTTCTCCCTGTCAGTGACTGGAAAGAGGAGTCTGATACAAAGAAGGAACACTTGAAAATTATTGAGCACTTGTTCATTTGGACAAAGTAGGTCAAGGTCAATCATTGCAACTTTTTTTAGGTCTGAAAGTATAGTATTCATCTAAATATATAGATCTGTGTATGAAGTTCGAAAGGTCTCCTTCTAGTGATCACTTACAAACGCAGCATAAAATATTGGTCAAGGTCTGTCAGCCACGCTGACCTATTTTGGGTATGAATAAATAGTACTCATCTAAATGTATCTATCGGTATGTATAAAGTTGACTTGTCGGGGCTGACAAAGATAAGACAAACATACTGAACGGACACAGGCAACAGTGACACTATATCATATAGTATATGCTCCCTCCACTACTAGTTTTGCAAGGCATAAGAATATATATATTTGTTTTTAGGTTTTCAATGCTTTTTGGAGATGTAAGAAAAGTGAACAGAGTGACATTTAAAGTTATCTTTTATTTAATAGTCACTATAAACTGAATCTGAAATCCAACTCTGTGTTATCAAATACAATTATATTCTGAAACAAGAAATGTCACAGAAAGTGACAAATGCCCCCGAATTGACCTTTGACCTCTATGTGTGACCTTGACCTTGGGGCCACAGACCTGGGTTCTGTGCGCGACATGATGTGTTATTGTAGAGAGCTTTTTTGCCAAGTTATTCGAAAATCTGTCCAAGAAGGCCAGAGTTATTGACCGGACACAATTTGACCTTTGACCTCTAAGTGTGACATTGACCTTGGAGCCACGGACCTGGGTTTTATGCGTGACACGTTGTCTTGTTGTGATGAGCACTTGTGCCAAGTTATTTGAAAATCTGTACATGAATGTCAGAGTTATTAACCGGACACGAAAGCAGTTAATTTTGACCTTTGACCTGTAAGTGTGACCTTGACGCCACGGACCTGGATTTTGTACGCGACGTCATCTTGTGGTGAGCAATTGTGCCAAGTTATTTAAAAATCCGTCCATTATTGTCAGAGTTATTAAATGGACATGATTGTACAGACGAACGAAGATCCTGACAGACTGAGAGACAGACAGTGCGACTACTATATGCACCCCTTCGGGGGCAAAAAAACTAACAAAGTAAGAAAATCCATACAATTCTGAATCTAGTTACCTGCATTGTGGTTGCCCCTTCAAAACTTGGTAGACAACCATAAGCCAACTCGTGAATTCTCTCTCCATTCTCAAGCTGGAGGCGGATTGAGGCAAAGCACATACTATTAGGCTTGGCCAGGCATGTCTGATTTATGTCCACCCCATCAACACATGGGTCACAGTAGCATCGCAAGCCTACCACTGAAATAAGAAATAATGTTATTTTTTTAAAAACAAATGTTTAAATTAAACTCTATTTACTCATACGTGTGGTAATTTATTTAATATAAACCAAGAGCTTCAATGGGTGTTAACCTAATCACTTCTTTCAATTGACTGCAATGTGCCATTTTGTTTTTGCGCTCTCCTTTTCACCAGTGTTTTCATAGCTGTAAACAATAAAATGTTACAATCCCCGAACCATCAAGTAAAAACGTGACCATAAATTAGCATTTTCCTTATAAGATGGGACAATTTGTTATTCAATCTTGTTGACAAAATGTTGGAACTTCTTTACTCACCCTGAGTTATTGTCCGAAAATGGAAGTAGGCATTTAAGCTTGTAAACAGTCTACACAAATTGTTTAAATCATAAAATTAGGTATTCTGTATCTCAGTGCTGAACAATTTTTTGCTCATGTGTTCTTTTTGAAAACTTTCGGACATCTCGGGGTTACAACTGTCCCCAGTCGTGACTCTGATGAAAACCAGCGATAAAAATGAATTGGCATGTGTAGTAGATATTTTGGGCAGACTGTAAGTAACTTCCATTTTAACTGCTATTTAAAATTTAGTATCTACTTTATAAAATAAATACAAGCATCTTGCGAACAAATTTTAATTTGCTACATTTCAATTGACTAATTTAATCACTTTTACCATTAATTATCAATCGATTATTTCTGTTTTAACTTGAAACAAATGCATCTGATTGGTCAATACATAATAATTTCCACCCCGTTCCCAGATAAATGAAAGTAGTGTTTCCCCTAAAATGGAATGGTGGGATGGCGCGCCCTTCCCTTTTTTAGACTCGCCTGTTGTCCTTTAAACGAGTCATGTTGCCATTACATGTATATATTCGCCCTTCTGTCCTAAATTTGTCATGCCTAGTATGTTTTGACCTCCTTAGGCAATAAATCGAGCAGGTGTTACCGTATTTCTCGGCGTATAACGCGCATGCGCAGATAACGCGCACCCAACTTTGGACTCGAAAACCTTTGAATTTTTTTTTTGGTTACGTATGGTAGCATAAACCGCGCATATAAAATGTGTGTATTCAATTTCAGAACAGCAGACTGCCATTTTGAAGCATTGAACAAAGAGGAAATGTAAAACGAATTTTGATTGGCTAAAACCAAGCCGCGTGTAAGACTGTGTTATTTACTCAAGTGTAAATAAACTTGTACTTTTGAGTGTACTTTTGTTGTTTACTCGAGTTTCAATAAAATAAAGACGGTTGCCCGACGCCCCGGACCATTTCAGACCAAATCAAGTGGCAAACATATCAGAATTTGATAACTGAATAAAACTGGCCGCTGTTTTTCGCTGCTAGTGATTGTTAATAAGATCAAACAACTTTCGGTACAATCAACATTCGTGCCCCAGGCAGCTTAATTTGTGGCATTATTTCAATAAACAACTAATTAACCCACTCGCACATTTCACAATTTATCCTGACACGACCGTCATACGTGTGTCCATCGTCCAATGAAATCGCGACAATCATGTCCGTGACCTCCCAACCATAAACATAGCTACTAGCAGAAATTGTTTCCAAATAATCTCTGAAAGTCATTTGGACCTTCTATCAATCAAATACAGAAAACTCTTTCTTAATTTACAAATTTAATGAATGACAGACCCACGTGACGTGATGTTTTTGTTTAGATAATCTAGCCGAAGATTTTTTCGTAACGAAAATACATTTTCTTTTACTCGAAGCACTCGTTTATCTATGCGATTTTATGAGGTATTTGGTGTATTTCATTGATATACTCTGTAATTAAATGTATATGGAAGTGCATACTACACAAGTAAGTTGCATAACTTAGCGATATGCGCATGTCGTGGGTTTTCGCGATTTCAAAACAATCACGGAAACATTTCCTCAAGTTCTGAACTTTCACTTTTGATAAATAAGGTTTCTGCTACTACTTCTTAAACAATTCCTAGGGAAAACCCTATTCATGCCTCTTGCTTTCAATTAATTACCTTTTAATTTAGTTCAAAGACAAAGGCGTAGGAACGTTACCATGGTTACAGATATTGGGGGCCAAGTGAATATTTTTAATAACGTCTTTGTCTTGTTTCTTTGCTTGTCACACCGTTAAATGAACACAATAGCTTATTTTTTTCTGTCAAGTGGTTAATTGTACACACTGTGACATTAAAAGTTCCATACACTAGCTGCCAAGCAATTTTTTTGGATGGTCATCAAAAATAATGGGGTTGTGGTGTGTGTGTGTGGTGCTTGGTGGGGTGGGAGAAGGTAATAAAATTAGTTTGTATACTGTCACATTCATCATTTTATGATTGAAGTAACAGAAATATGTACTAGACACAAAGAAGAACCGTTCGATTTTTTTATATGAATAAATACAATGTATTAACTAATACAATTAAATGCATTCTCCCTTTCTTTTTCATCTAAGTATAATGGTCCAAATTATGCGGCGGTCCATCCCGTTTAACATGAATAATCATAAACCGCCAATTTTTAGGGCAATTAAGACGTATTCTTAAATGTGGGGCAAGTGACATTATGGGCAGGGCAAGTGACTTTTGAAAATCCACTTGCCCTGGGAAAGTGGATTTTCAAAATATTTCCAGAACCCTGATTAGGCTATCCACTGTTGCGGATAACACACAAGCATGCGGATCAGGTTTGGACCTGTCAACATTTTGTATACATTAATCTCAAGTGAATGTGATCCATTTATTCGCAATTAAAACATAAAATGAAAAGAATTTTTTTTTGTTGTAAATCGCGTGAAAAAAAATCAGAACGAGATTATTATACTGGTAACTTCCGGTTTGTTTTTTGCCTCGCGGAGTCCAACTTAACTGATTGATAATGAATAAAAGACGGACATTTTATAAAATTTTCATCAACTTATAGTCATATCTGACCATTTCCTCCCAAACTATAATGATCTGATGCGATTAACTATACACCAGCGCAAGCAATTGTAAAACTATGTCAGCATAAAAAGTTGCCGTAAATCAGGATACTATTTATTTCGGATGCATTAAAATGTTCTACTTTTACATCTTTCCATTTCAGGTTTTTTAAAATGATAATCACTTAAAGAAACAACGGCTCAGTGTTATCGTCACTACATTTATAATAAATTGTATAAAAGAGAATCTAGAGAAGCAACTAAAACAATACAATAAATGAGAACTGTATTACCTGTTTTTTTATTTATTACAACTTTACATTTTAGTTCCTTTGCAACAATAAAAGTGACATGTTCATTTTGTTGATTTATTTTGGAAATTTTCCAATAGTTTTGCGCGCTTAAAAATGCCCCTTTTCAGGGAGCACCATGCCCTTTTTAAATCCTGGGGGAAACACAATAACAGATGATTTACAAAGGCTACTGAGATCACTGGAAAACAAAGCTTCAATATTTTAGGATGGGGCTCAAGCTCAGCCTGCAGGTCTCTGGATCTGCCATAAAGTTGGGAAGAAGACAAAGTGAAAAGTAAAAACAAATTATTAAAACATGTCTTTTCTGTACATCTATATCATCTGTTGCTTTTTTGTTTCAAAATTATATCTAGCACTTCAGTGGTGGAGAAGGTAAATACGCTTCAATTGAAACTTTCTCGCCTCTCGCAGCTGCATGTTCGAAATTTATTCCTGCTGGACTTATGAAGTTGTGAGGAAAGTGTTGATCCTTGAATGTTGTTTAATGGCTCCAGTGCTCAAGAAATAGGATAGCCCGACGCCCGGGGCTCCTCGAAATCCATTCCGGGCCTGTCTCATTTTGCAGACGAGGAGCCCGTCGGGCCTGTCTAAAAAAATCCCCAAAAAAGTTTTTCTGGATCTCAAGCTCAAGTTCCTCAAGGCAAAATACTCCCATGTGTATTGTGAACTGTGAAAACACTTGCAATAAAGTAATTAAAATGTGTTATACACACATTGAAACAATAAGAAGTTTGAATATTTTGCCTGGCTTCGTTTCGGCAGTTTGTCACAACTTTGAGGTCGACAATTGTTGACATAAAACTCATTATTCTGCTATTAAGGTTGTGTTTTCTTTCCTTTGTGAAAAGAAATACCGTTTTTGTCATTAAAAACACACTAATGCATGAAAAAAAATTGTTATTGATGGTATTTCGATTGAATGTTTGTGAAATGTTCGGGCCGTAAAAGTGCGGTGTCATAGTAGTTCGGATGGTACATAATTTCGGATATATATATATTTTTTTTTTTGTTACATAATCAAATAAGAAAAACTGTCCTTTACAAATACATGTTAGTGGAAAGAAAAATATATATACTGTATATGTATAAATACAGATATAAAGTATATTTCTATTCATTATTTATCCTACTTTCAAATGAATTCTAGTCTACGCTCCTAATTCTTTACTTGGAGAAAGTGGTGACAAAAAGAAAAAATATAGCCAGAGGAGGCTCTGATAGTCTCATAAAACCTGATTAAAAATTTGGCTCCAAGTTTAGCTCCAGTTTCACCAAGTCGGCTCTGATTATTATCGTTTGGCAAAAGTGCTAGTACTCTCCTTTGCATTGGTTATAAATTACTATGTAATATTCTATTCAACATATTTTAAACGAAATGGTAAATAAGTCCGCTGACCAGGGAGCATAAAGTGGTAGCAAAAAGAAAAATATAGTCAGAGGAGGTTCTGAGCTTGATTAATATATACGTAACAAAATTAATGTGTGCTATAAAAGTGAATAAAGACACATTTCCAATAAGAAAAAATATTGGACCTTTCCATTTTAAATCAGGGCCTGTCCATTTCAAATCAGGGCCTGTCCATTTCAAATTGGGGCCTGTCCATTTTCAGAAGCAACAAGCCCTGGGCCTGTCTCTTAAAATAATTTTCTTTGAGCACTGGGCTCATCAACACAGTATAGGTAATTTAGAGCCGCCCCAGAGAGAGGGAAAGGATTCATAACTTCTGACATCATCAAAATAATTTGACCAGTGATCAATAAAATAAAAGACCTCCACATTCTTTTTAAGCATTATATACTGTTTGTATGTATCAAACTCGGAGTTTATCGTTGGTGCTCAACTGACTTTAGCCCTTTATAAATCTAGTTTGTAGTGATAATTATATTAAAAGCTTTATTTTGTGTGTACATTATTAAAACACCAATATGGATACATTTAATTTCAGGGCTTGCACTGGCTATTTTTTTCTTTGCGCAACTACTTTCGCCAAATGAAAAAAATTAGAGCCAAATTGAAAACATTGGAGCCAAATATTTTCATATTGGCACAAACTTCAGTGCTCACACTGGCCAGTTTCAATTAAGAAGGAGTGAGTGCCCTCTCAATTTTTTTTTTTAATTATGAAATAACCACTTGCCAGATGGCTTTTTTACATAAACACTGATATTGCGTCATCGTTTTTGCAGGTACCCGCCATTGACTTGACCCAATTGATGGCTAAAGTAGGATAAAAGACCAAATCCATATAGTATTGCAAAATAATATTAATATTCCTGAATTTTCTTTTAATGGAAGGTATTTAATGATAAATACACCGGTAGATTGAGGAACATGCGAAATAATAATGTCCGTAGAGCTTCAATTTTCTTTTTGATGTTTTGAACTATTGGCTTAGCAGACGGACATCAAAAGTGATGACGGAATTCACACAAGAAACGCGTGCATACATCATTTCCTGAATCGTCCGAAATCACAAGGTGTGCGAAAACAGATGGTTCGACAATACCGGAAGTTGACTGTAGCGAGAACCAACAAGGGACATAATCTATGTTGTCTTTAAATAGCCATGTCGATTTCCTGTTCCTAAAAATGCGCGAAAATGGGGTTTCCCATTACGGCTATTATTCCCATTATTTTGATTGGATATTTAAAAATGACATCCAATCAGCATTCACGGACCCTAGATGTCGGAGCACCACGTCAGATTGACGCAGAAACAGGTGTGAAAGTAGAAGAAAACTGCCATATAAAAATTGAATTTTATTTTTTGTTCTGTTTGAGAAGAGGTACCCAAGTAAGTTTGATATCATTTTGAAGTTTAATATACATTTAAAAAATTCAGACATAATTTGCGATGATAAGTACCCGTTTTCTGTAAAATTATGATGACTTAACTGTACGGGGGTCTGAACCGGAAGTAAAAATATATATATATAAAAATGGCGGCGCCCACCGTTTAGATTGCAAACAAACTGTATTTTAACTGAATTTGATTGATTGTTTGAACTGTGAGTGTAAATGAGTATATATTCTGTTGCATATGCCTTATATGAAGTATTCTGATGGTGAATCATTTATTTTTAAGCATTATATACTGTTTGTATGTATCAACTGTATGGTACTGATCTTGAGTGTTAAGTTGTTAACATTCAAGTTACTGGGTTCATCAATTTCCACATTGCAGACACCTGTCGTCACACACTGACAACCTGTTGACACAACTTTGATTCTTGAATATGTTGCAATATTCGAAATACCTGCTGATAGTGATATTTTGTTTATTATACATGACTACCGGTTTATATGTATACAACTATGTGTGCTAAAGCTAATAAATGAAGTCATTTTAAGTGCAAAATATGTATATGTTGTATAAATATGTTGCTATGACAAAGGATATTCATTAAATAAACATTATTAACTGAAAAACTGCCTTTTTCATGCTTGGACAAGTTTTTGACAAGGAAATAAAGGTGAGTATTTGTGATTGAAAATATACACATAGAAAAAAAATCTTTAAAAAAAAAGTTATAATCCAAATTTTACAAACTCAGCTGTTCTAATATTGAAATAAATGGATGTATTTATGTACTGAATTTGGTGATATCTCGAAAAATAAACAAGAGGTCAATGACCTTGAAGCTCTACTGATTGATTCTGATTTCAGGAAGTAGTCGCTACAAACTTGTTTTTTGAAAATTTATTTTTAGCCGTGGCGGCCATCTTGAATTTCCGGCCGACCTGATATTTTGCTAGGATCAATTAGACATCAAGAGCAACATTCCTGTGAAGTTCATGAAAATCCGTCAAGTAGTTTCAGAGGAGTAGTCGCTACAAGTTTTCATAATATAATTCTATGTAAACAAAGATGGCCGCTGACAGCCATGTTTAACATCTAATCAAAATAATGTTCGACTCGGATAACCATCATGTCATGCTGATCATTTTAGAAAAAGTCCCATATCAATATCACTTATAGTTTTCAAGAAGTAGTCGCTACAAACTTGTATTTTGAAAATCTATTTTTAGCCATGGCGGCCATCTTGAATTTCCGGCCGACCTGAAATTTTGCTAGGATCAATTAGACATCAAGAGCAACATTTCTGTGAAGTTTCATGAAAATCCGTCAAGTAGTTTCAGAGGAGTAGTCGCTACAAGTTTTCATTATATAACTCTATGTAAACAAAGATGGCCGCTGGCAGCCATGTTTAACGTCAAATCAAAACGATTTTCGACAAGGACCAACATCATGTCATGCTGATCATTTTAGAAAAAGTCCAATATCAATATCACTTATAGTTTTCAAGAATTAGTCGCTTCAAACTTGAATTTAAAAAATCTATTTTTAGCTTTGGCGGCCATCTTGGATTTCACATCAACATGAATTTTTGCTAGGATCAACTAGACTTCATGGGCAACATTTCTGTAAAGTTTTATGAATATCCATCCAGTAGTTTCAGAGGAGTAGTCGCTACAAATAAAAGTTAACGGACGGACAGACGGACGCCGCACCACGACATAAGCTCTGTTGATCTCTGATCAGTAGAGCTAAAAATCATTGATTCATGTTATTGACTGGATGTGAAAGTTATGAATGCATAGGAATCTGGCTGGCAACCGTACCCTACTCTTTTATCAAATAGATTTCTATGGGTCCTTAACGTGCTCGGAGGATAGACCATTACACGGGACCGACGGACGAGGCTAAGGGAAAGTATCTTGCTCAAGAACACACCGACGGCGACGAACTGATTCTTGAAGTTGAGGATGGTGGGACTGGGAGGTACTGTATGCAGTACTGGTTCTACCCAGGTATAAGTGGAGGTCTGCCTGTACCACAATAAAATCAACCGTGATACAAAGAACACCGTGTGATGAAAAACAACAATAAACTCTAAACAGTTTTCAAAGAACAAAAAAAAAAGAAGATTATTTTTGACATAATAATTTTTATAAATCCAAGTGTAAACACGATTTTAGAAATGTAAATTGTCTTATAAAAAAACAAACCAGCTTTACATTAAGTATAATAACGTAATTATGTTATCTATATTTTTATGTACGTAGGACCCTTACCACATTTTGGAAACAGACAAACGAGAAAAAGTGTCCAAAACATGTCGAAGTAAACAAAACTTCGACTCTCTGTCGCCATTTTGTCTTCGCATTAGTCTGACGTCATCAGTTTATGTGTAAGGTGCTCGTTCCGCTATTTCAAAGTACCAACAGTAGGCTACATATATGCGACAGATGAGATTTATCTGCTTATTAAATATATGTTTCAAAAGATATAGTCTCTAGGGTGGGGGAGGGGGTGTGGGAGAGGGAGGGGTTTCAATAATTGGTGCATGCTTATCCAAAGTTGATGCCCTTTGTGCGATAGGCCCTACCACTGGAAACAGTGACCAATTAGTGGCAATTACTGTCACATTGATGTCAGTTGTCACATGTAAAACAATTGTTGTTAATGGAAGTTTACAGCTATGATTAACGTTGAAGAATGGACTGACTCATTAGCCATTAGAAAAAAATATCTGTACTTTAAGAGTTAGACATTGACATTGCTATGAACTTTGGATCCACCAGTGATTTAAGAAGTTTATTACGTCTCTGGATCCACTAACATGTAAAATGGCAAATTCTGGATATGAACAATATTCATTTAAAAAAAATTACTTTTACCATGGGCACAATTACGATGGGTACAAATACGTATGTGTATGCTTTTACCAATGTGTGATATCATTCAAATGAGACTTTTGGTCCTTAATATACATCTATCTAGTTTTATAAAAAAATAAAAAAGTGACCCCTTACTGCATAACACAATTTATTTAAGAGATTTGAAATTGTACTTGCTACTTACGCAGATGATACGGTTATTTTTGCAGAATCTCAGTCTGATCTTTAAGTATCATTATATACCAAGAATAAATACTGTAACACCTGAAAACTCGAGGCAGAGATGTAATAATGTAGTGAGTTGCAACTTATTAAACCCACACATTATAATATCATTTGACACAGTGTAAAAAAGAACAACAACAACAACAAAAAAACACTGCAAAATCTCTTTCTTCATTTGCTCTTCTTAAATTTAAGACTTAAAAATATAACAATAGCAATGCACACTAGATAGTATACTCTTTAAAGGGGTTGATGCATTATTTTCGAACATATTTATTTAAAAGAACTCTGAAAAACTTGAAAAAGGTTGAAAGAATTATCAAAATGCCATGAACAATAAAGGAGATATGAACTTTTGAACATTTGCAAAGAATTTAAATGGAGGCGGCCATCTTGGAACGATGACGTCATCGTGCCGTCTTACCAAAAATCTGCCACTGGTCTCACATTTAAGGGGTTGATGCACTATTTTCAAACAAGGTTTATTTTAAAGGGCTCTGAAAAACTTGAAACAAAAGCTGAAAGAATCATCTTAAAACGATGACGTCATCGCGCCTTTTTACCAAATATGGCATATTGACAAAATATACTTTAAAGCAAATAAATCAGTGCAAATTGATTAAAACTAAAGATACAGATGCAAAATGTATGAATTGTATTCTTATTTTTCATTTTCAAGGATTTTCTTTGCTTTAAAAGACATCTTGTCAATATGCCATATGGACAGTCACGCGACAGTTACGGAGTGCATTGAATCTAATTTAAATTTCCCGTTGTTCTCGTAGTTTGTTTACAATTACAGGTCAAGGTCACATTTTATATACTGTAACGAAATAAAAGAATATTCATATGAAAGTGTTGTAAGATATTTATTTAACATTCAGCTTTTATGAAAAATTAGAGTTTATGTATAAAACATTTCTCGTAAACGTATAGCTGTATTTATATCATGCGTATCAATGCACTCCGTAACTGTCGCGTAAAGCCTATTGCAAAATAAGTTGATTTTATTGGATTTTGTGTATTTAATATTATTGGAATGCCACTCAGAACAATGTCTCAAACTTTTTTTGTTTTATTTGACCCTATTGAAATCATGAAATACTCAAGTAAATAAATACCGATGGGTATTACTCAGTTACTCAGTTATTTACCTTTTCATTGAACATTGTTTACTATGGATAATCATAAAAAGAAAAGTGATCCACTAAATGTCAAACTGCATTAATCATATTACGTGGTCCCGCCATTATTCCATTAGCGATGTGAAAGCTTATATTAGCAGGATTTTATAATGGATATTTCAACAATAAAACATGTTTAAAAACTCTTTTTTTTTACTGAATCAATGCGATAACCTGTTTAAAATTACCTTTAAATATTTTCATTTTACAATATGCAAACTTTTTAAGCCGAAATTAAGGTTTTATTTCATACGCCAGCCAACCCTATTTTCGCTTCTTGGAGAAGGGGTTGGATGGGGTATGAAAGTTAATACTCGGACCACGTAATGTGCTAGATTTTAGACAAGACATATATAATGCAATATTCAAAAGTTGGTGCTAATGTACAATGGAATGACATTGGGATTTTGTTGAGTTTAATAATTTGAGTCTCGGAGCCCATATATAAAGTTTGTATTTTCGATAGGGATCATTTAAACATGAGCGAGAAAAAAACAACAACTGGCAAACTGATGTATTTTATTGTTTTAAATTACCCGGTCTTGGCTATACTGATGATATTAAACCAACAATGTCTGCTGCCCAGCTTTGAAGCTCATATGTTGGAAAAGTCTGTACAGTAACCATATGGGACAATTAATTGAGGCGTTCGACCTGAAGGTACATGAATTACGTATGGATTGCGACAGTGTGTTCGAGCATTATTTGAATACATCTCGCGTGTGCTATTTTCTCTCTCCATATAGTGACAAAGAGAAACAAATAATCTGCTAGAGCATTTCAAATTTGATCTTTCGTTAGATAATACTTGAAAAAATGCAATTTTGTTCTGCTAAACGGATTAGTTATTATTTATGTAGATAGTGCAAGCCAGTGGCGTCTTCTGAAATGGATGTTAAAATATTAATGCTTTGCTCACCGATGTAAAAAGTTGTATGATGTCTAAGCGAATTACTCAATAATTTAAAATATAATCCAGCCCAGTGTATGAGGCAGAAATATGCAAACAGGGTGTGCAAAATAAGTTGCTAACACGTGCTACACGCCAATTCGCGACAAGTGGGTGTATCTGGGGTAATTTATTTTTACAGATAAAGGTGAGAAAAAAATACATTTTAGATCATATTTCTTTTATAAATGTATACAAAACATAACAATTTTGAGAAAGTAAGAGTTTTTTTTTTTTTTTTTTTTTTTACCCCACCCACTCCCACAAATATTGGCCGCGATTTTTCAAAAACGGCCGTGCAAAAGACGGCTGCACGGTTGGCTGGATAATACACTGATCCAGCCATGCATTTAAAATGTTTAAAATGTTCAAGATGGTAGATGTATACCTTTCAAATATTAAGGACCGCTAGTAATAAAGTATTTGCCAAGTCACGCAAAATTCGGAACTTTGCGACATCAGCAGATACAACGAAATAGGAAAAGTACGATATCATTTACTTTATTTATTTACACATATTACAAAGAATTAACTCGTTTAAAGGGCATGGACCTACACCATGCTCTAACTTCCAATAAATGGAAGCTAACTTCCAATAAATGAAAGTTAGAGAATGGCAGTTATTATTATGGGGTCACGAAGTACAACATACTACAAAACAGATCTGTCTCAGCTTATTGGTTATTTTAAAACGTCGATGGGCTACGTCCATCTTGGTGAGACCAGACTCTGTATAGTACTTTCAAAATCATGTATATTTATGTTTCTTTGATTACAGTCAATGTGTAAAGTTTTTTTTATATAATAAAACATAGATAACCATGTCATAACAATAACCTTTACGATGCAAAACGGGTAGATGGCCTCCTTTCTTGTTTCTGAAAGTGGCACATGGCAATCTTGATTTTTTTAAAACCTGCGGCGTCTCGTTAGTTTGCATTCGTTCGATTAACATTTGTTTAATTGATTATAAGAACTGAATTGGGTTATATAGTTACACCAACATTACTTACAAGAAAAGTGAAATGCAAATATTTTTTCCACATTACTAACTATTGATTTTATTGCACCAGTAATATATTTAAACATATGGCAGCATAAAAAGTGCAAGAGCTGTTGGAGAACAGCGCAGATCAACTATTCGCTTTTCAGAAAAAAATACGTTATACTCATGACATACCATCAGAAAAAGAAAAATATCAACAAACGAGAAAGAGGACATTTAAAGACAATACATAAAGGTGAGGGGATGTGGTAAGGGTGTTAGGGACTTTTCAATGCTGGAACTTTCCTGCGCAATTCCTTAATCGCCGGTCATTTTAAGAATTCTTACTTTGCGCAGAGTAATTCCGGGTTTATCCATATTCTCACATTGCTTAGAAGATAAACATGTAAACATTCTCACAATATAAACATTTTCACATTGCTTAGAACATACACATGTAACATTTTCACATTGCTTAGAACATACACATGTAAACATTCTCACATTGCTTAGAACATATACATGTAAACTTTCTCAAATTACTTAGAACATACACATGTAAATATTCTCACATTGCTTAGAACATATACATGTAAACATTTTCACATTGCTTAGAACATACACATGTAAACATTCTCACATTGCTTAGAACATATACATGTAAACTTTCTCACATTGATTAGAATATACACATGTAAACATTCTCACATTGATTAGAACATACACATGTAAACATTCTCACATTGCTTAGAGCATACACATGTAAACATTCTCACATTGATTAGAACATACATATGTAAACATTCTCACATTGCTTAGAGCATACACATGTAAACATTCTCACATTGATTAGAACATACATATGTAAACATTCTCACATTGATTAGAACATATACATGTAAACATTCTCACATTGCTTAGAACATACACATGTAAACATTCTCACATTGCTTAGAACATATACATGTAAACTTTCTCAAATTACTTAGAGCATACACATGTAAACATTCACACATTGATTAGAACATACACATGTAAACATTCTCACATTGCTTAGAGCATACACATGTAAACATTCTCACATTGATTAGAACATACACATGTAAACATTCTCACATTGCTAAGAGCATACACATGTAAACAATCTCACATTGACATTGCTTAGAACATACACATGTAAACATTCTCACAATGTTAACATTTTCACATTGCTTAGAACATACACATGTAAACATTTTCACATTGCTTAGAACATACACATGTAAACATTCTCACATTGCTTAGAGCATACACATGTAAACATTCTCACATTGCTTAGAACATACACATGTAAACATTCTCACATTGCTTAGAGCATACACATGTAAACATTCTCACATTGCTTAGAGCATACACATGTAAACATTCTCACATTGCTTAGAGCATACACATGTAAACATTCTCACATTGCTTAGAGCATACACATGTAAACATTCTCACATTGACATTGCTTAGAACATACACATGTAAACATTCTCACAATGTAAACATTTTCACATTGCTTAGAACATACACATGTAAACATTTTCACATTGCTTAGAGCATACACATGTAAACATTCTCACATTGATTAGAACGTACACATGTAAACATTTTCACATTACTTAGAACATACACATGTAAACATTCTCACAATGTAAACATTTTCACATTGCTTAGAACATACACATGTTAACATTTTCACATTGCTTAGAACATACACATGTTAACATTCTCACATTGCATAGAACATACACATGTAAACATTCTCACATTGCTTAGAGCATACACATGTAAACATTCTCACATTGCTTAGAACATACACATGTAAACATTCTCACAATGTAAACATTTTCACATTGCTTATAACATACACATGTAAACATTCTCACATTGCTTAGAACATACACATGTAAACATTCTGCTTAGAACATACACATGTAAACATTCTCACATTGCTTAGAGCATACTCATGTAAACATTCTCACATTTCTTAGAACATACACATGTAAACAGGTAAACATTCTCACAATGCTTAGAACATACACATGTAAACATTCTCACATTGCTTAGAACATACACATGTTAACATTCTGCTTAGAACATACACATGTAAATATTCTCACATTGCTTAGAGCATACTCATGTAAACATTCTCACATTGCTTAGAACATACACATGTAAACATTCTCACATTGCTTAGAGCATACACATGTAAACATTCTCACATCGCTTAGAGCATACACATGTACACATTCTCACATTGCTTAGAGCATACACATGTAACCATTCTCACATTGCTTAGAACATATACATGTAAACATTCTGCTTAGAACATACACATGTAAACATTCTCACATTGCTTAGAGCATACTCATGTAAACATTCTCACATTGCTTAGAACATACACATGTAAACATTCTCACATTGCTTAGAGCATACACATGTAAACATTCTCACATCGCTTAGAACATACACATGTACACATTCTCACATTGCTTAGAGCATACACATGTAAATATTCTCACATTGCTTAGAACATACACATGTAAACATTCTCACATTGCTAAGAACATACACATGTAAACATTCTCACATTGCTTAGAACGTACACATGTAAACACTCTCACATTGGTTAGAGCATACACATGTAAACATTCTCACATTGCTTAGAACGTACACATGTAAACATTCTCACATTAGTTAGAGCATACACATGTAAACATTCTCACATTGTCATTGCTTAGAACGTACACATGTAAAAAAAATCACATTGCTTAGAACGTACACATGTAAACATTCTCACATTGCTTAGAACATACACAGGTAAACATTCTCACATTGCTTAGAACGTACACATGTAAACATTTTCACATTGCTTAGAACATACACATGTAAACATTCTCATATTGCTTAGAACATACACATGTAAACATTCTCACATTGCTTAGAGCATACACATGTAAACATTCTCACATCGCTTAGAGCATACACATGTAAACATTCTCACATTGCTTAGAACATACACATGTAAACACTCTCACATTGCTTAGAGCATACACATGTAAACATTCTCACATCGCTTAGAGCATACACATGTACACATTCTCACATTGCTTAGAACATACACATGTAACCATTCTCACATTGCTTAGAACATACACATGTAAACATTCTCACATTGCTTAGAACATATACATGTAAACTTTCTCACATTGCTTAGAGCATACACATGTACACATTCTCACATTGCTTAGAACATACACATGTAAACATTCTCACATTGCTTAGAGCATACACATGTAAACATTCTCACATCGCTTAGAGCATACACATGTACACATTCTCACATTGCTTAGAACATACACATGTAACCATTCTCACATTGCTTAGAACATACACATGTAAACATTCTCACATTGACATTGCTTAGAGCATACACATGTAAACATTCTCACAATGTAAACATTTTCACATTGCTTAGAACGTACACATGTAAACATTCTCACATTGCTTAGAACATACACAGGTAAACATTCTCACATTGCTTGGAACGTACACATGTAAACATTCTCACATTGCTTAGAACGTACACATGTAAACATTCTCACAATGCTTAGAACATACACATGTAAACATTTTCACATTGCTTAGAACGTACATATGTAAACATTCTCACAATGTTAACATTTTCACATTGCTTAGAGCATACGCATGTAAACATTCTCACATTGACATTGCTTAGAACATACACATGTTAGCATTCGCACATTGCTTAGAACATACACATGTAAACATTTTCACATTGCTTAGAACGTACATATGTAAACATTCTCACAATGTTAACATTTTCACATTGCTTAGAGCATACGCATGTAAACATTCTCACATTGACATTGCTTAGAACATACACATGTAAACATTTTCACATTGCTTAGAACGTACACATGTAAACATTCTCACATTGCTTAGAGCATACACATGTAAACATTTTCACAATGCTTAGAACATACACATGTAAACATTCTCACATTGCTTAGAGCATACACATGTTAACATTATCGGATTGCTTAGAACGTACACATGTAAACATTCTCACACTGTAAACATTTTCACATTGCTTAGAACATACACGTGTAAACATTCTCACATTGCTTAGAACATACACATGTAAACACTCTCACATTGCTTAGAGCATACGCATGTAAACATTCCCACATTGCTTAGAGCATACACATGTAAACATTCTCACATTGACATTGCTTAGAACATACACATGTAAACATTTTCACATTGCTTAGAACATACACATGTAAACATTCTCACAATGTAAACATTTTCACATTGCTTAGAGCATACGCATGTAAACATTCTCACATTGCTTAGAGCATACACGTGTAAACATTCTCACATTGCTTAGAACATACACATGTTAACATTTTCACATTGCTTAGAACATACACATGTAAACATTCTCACAATGTAAACATTTTCACATTGCTTAGAGCATACACATGTAAACATTCTCACATTGACATTGCTTAGAACATACACATGTAAACATTCTCACATTGCTTAGAACATACACATGTAAACATTCTCACATTGCTTAGAGCATACACATGTAAACATTTTCACAATGCTTAGAGCATACACATGTAAACAATCTCACATTGCTTAGAACATACACATGTAAACATTTTCACAATGCTTAGAGCATACACATGTAAACAATCTCACATTGCTTAAAACATACACATGTAAATATTCTCACATTGCTTAGATCATACACATGTACACAATCTCACATTGCTTAGAACATATACATGTAAACATTTTCACATTGCTTAGATCATACACATGTACACATTCTCACATTGCTTAGAACATACACATGTAAACATTCTCACATTGCTTGGAACATACACGTGTAAACATTCTCACATTGCTTGGAACATACACGTGTAAACATTCTCACAATGTAAACATTTTCACATTGCTTAGAACATACACATGTACACATTCTCACATTGTTTAGAACATACATATGTAAACTTTCTCACATTGCTTAGAGCATACACATGTACACATTCTCACATTGCTTAGAACATACATATGTAAACATTCTCACATTGCTTAGAACATACACCTGTACACATTCTCACATTGCTTAGAACATACACATGTAAACTTTCTCACATTGCTTAGAGCATACACATGTTAACATTCTCACATTGCTTAGAGCATACACATGTAAACATTCTCACATTGCTTAGAACATACACATGTAAACATTCTCACATTGCTTAGAACATACACATGTAAACACTCTCACATTGCTTAGAGCATACACCTGTAACCATTCTCACATTGACATTGCTTAGAACATACACATGTAAACATTCTCACATTTGCTTAGAACATACACATGTAAACATTCTCACATTGCTTAGAGCATACACATGTAAACATTTTCACAATGCTTAGAGCATACACATGTAAACAATCTCACATTGCTTAAAACATACACATGTAAACATTCTCACATTGCTTAGAACATACACATGTAAACATTCTCACATTGCTTAGATCATACACATGTACACAATCTCACATTGCTTAGAACATATACATGTAAACATTTTCACATTGCTTAGATCATACACATGTACACAATCTCACATTGCTTAGAACATATACATGTAAACATTCTCACATTGCTTAGAACATACACATGTACACATTCTCACATTGCTTAGAACATATACATGTAAACATTCTCACATTGCTTAGAACATACACATGCACACATTCTTACATTGCTTAGAACATACACATGTAAACTTTCTCACATTGCTTAGAGCATACACATGTAAACATTCTCACATTGCTTAGAACATACATATGTAAACATTCTCACATTGCTTAGAACATACACATGTAAACATTCTCACAATGTTTAGAACATACACATGTACACATTCTCACATTGCTTAGAACATACACATGTACACATTCTTACATTGCTTAGAGCATACACATGTAAACATTCTCACATTGCTTAGAACATACATATGTAAACATTCTCACATTGTTTAGAACATACACATGTACACATTCTCACATTGCTTAGAACATACACATGTAAACTTTCTCACATTGCTTAGAACATACAAATGTACACATTCTCACATTGCTTAGAACATACGCATGTAAAACTTTTCACATTGCTTAGAACATACACATTTAAACATTCTCACATTACTATATGTCAGTGTATATTAATTATAATTCATTATAGGTTAAGACCATTTGACATTAAAATGGGGGTGGGGTGGTGGGTGGGGATGGTTACGTGAGGGAAATCATGTACTATATATTAGGTACGGACCATTTAAAAAGAAAGGGTTTTAATTCTTTGCAAACTACAATGTAATATTATATAAAGTTTATGCGCATTTTCAAATATTGGGGTGGATAAGGGATAATTGTTTTATTCTTGTCGTCAAATGATCAACTTTAAAGCAAAACACTGGGGCATTACGAATTTTAAATATATTTACTATAATATTTATGACATACATGATTACTCAAATAACATGGATGATTTGGTGTCATATACAGGGTCTTCCACAGCAATTATTTAAGGGATAGGGGAAATGAAATTAAATTAACAGCAGCTCATAATTACATGAATTGTTCCTTAAGCATCCATCATTATTTGAAAGGTATTTTTTTGTTACGAATGATCATTGCTGCTGTACATTAAAGTGACCTAGGAAGGTTTTTAGATATATACTGGGGAGGCAAGTGGAGCCCACCTGAACATTTTCAGTATTTTGATGAGGTCCCCCCACCACCCTCCCACCCCTTCCTTCATTTTGCTTGTCATATTTAATGAACACAATAGCTAATTCTCTTGACAATTGATTAGTCTTATGCCCTACCGGACACATGCACTTTTGTGTTGGGTCAAAACACAAATTGGCAAAATGTAAATACACTATGTGGTGGCGGTCTCAGAAGGGGCCAAGTGGGAAATGGGATCTGAGGAATTGACGTGTAAAGCGTGTTTTATGTGTTTGCCTGCCAACTTTTATTTCAGCGTTGCGCCCCCTCCGTGTTTTATGTGCTCCCCCACCCCCAGCCCACCCACCCGTGTAAAGCGTGTTTTATGTGTTTGCTGGCCAATTTTTATTCCAGCGTTGCACCCCGCCCTCCCACCCCGTGTTTTATGTGTTTGACTGCCAACTTTGTATCAGCGTTGCGCTCACACACATACACACACCACCCTCTCGCCTATACCTTTAGGATGTCCTTATGGCGGAGGGACTATAAACCTTAGAACTACACACATATGAACTCAAATTTTGTCTTTGGCCTGGTTTTAATTACGCTTTCAGCAACAGCACCAAGTTTAGACTCATGTCAAACTGTCGAGGAGTTCATTCTTGAAATTAAAATAACGGCGTCTCTGTGGTCGAATGGTTTGCAAGCATTTACCTCTCACCGCTGCGTGTTCGAATCCTACTGGGAAGTCGACTTGTAAGTGAGGAAGTATCGATTCTTACGGAAGTCTTATGAAATTTCGCCCAGTGGTTTCACATAAATTGTTTAAATGTTTACGATGACGACGGAAGACAACAACGACGGACGAAGTCTGACGACGGACAAAATAACGATAAAACATAGGTTTTATAAAGTTTTAGATAATTGACAACCCAAAGGACTTCACGGTTTAGCATAAAATAATCGACTTCACGGATTAGCATAATTTAAAAACGCATTAATTCTTGCGAACAGGTTCTTTGACACAAAACCCTTTCGCTTACCTGATGTGAAATAATATTGTGGAAGTTTTCGTGATAAAAAGGGGGTATATGCATGTATTTTGTTCATAATATGCGCAAAATTATAGTACGCTTCAATTTGTTCTGGTGCATTTTCAGAAGTTTTCCAAAGTGTTTACCAAAAGTACCAACTTTCACAAAAAAATAATATCAGTCGAGGGTAGAGTACATTTTTTGCGTTCGAATGCGATTTCTTTGGTAGAAATGGTTCAGAAATAGAAATCTTATCGCACTCTGATGTGGGCGAATGTTTACACTTTTTCTCTTCACGAATTAGCAATAATGACGTCATAGGTCATGTGGTATAGTCAACCTGAATTAAGAACTCGTCCAGAAACAGCAGCGTTGTGTCCCTAGTCTCTATCACCCAGCCGCATGCCCACCTTTTCTGACGTGGCTATGCTCACTCCTAAGTGACGCAGATTGCGTACGTGACAGAGACTATTGTGTCCTTTGATTAAATGAAAAGTGCTAATTAAAGGGACCCACAGCGGGCTTGTTTGTTTAATAATCGCGGCGTCCCGTTAGTTTTGCTACTTATTTGTATATTTGAAAAAACATCATTAATAAGTAAAACATGTTTTACATATTACTAATTGCTGAATATATTGCACAAATAATATATTAAAACCGGTGGTAGAATAACCACGACAAACTGAAGGCTCCGAATTTTATTTAGTTATCTTCAAGGTCAACATTATATTGGATTTGTAAATCTAGGTGATACTGTGGATGCTTGATACATAATCTAAGATTGCCGTGTGCCCGTTTAACACTCTAGGTCCTTCATTTTCATCTTTAACAGATTTGTTCAAAATGTTTATTTCAATAAAATCTCGAAAAAGTTTGAAAACCAAAATGTTTATTTCAATAACATCTCGAAAAAGTTTAAAAACCAGCTTTATCTGACATCCCATCTTGATGCCCATCACTTTTTCGCAAAAGGAGCCACATGCCCTTTCGGATCTCTTGTTATTTAATCCGCCCAATGTATACTCGACTGATTTTGTGAAATGGAGCAATATGTATAGGGTTTCAAAAATGATATCATAAATAACACGACTTGATGCTCCGATTAGTTCTACTGAATATGGTATTTTAATCACTTCAGCTTTTTAAATTGAAATTATACCTGAGAGACGTAGGAACAGGTGGGTGAGCGGGGATGGGTGGGGGCCGGGGCGGTACGTGTAAGGAGATGGGGGCAGAATATGCTTTGCCACCACCCCCACCTCAATATTTTGTTAAATAATATGTTGACCCCCAAAACTGTTCCAGTGTTCGGAAATTGTACTGTCAAAGGGCATACAAGTAACAAATGAACATAGAAAAATAGATATGTTATCCGTTAAATCGTATGACAATAAAAACAACAACAGCAAAATAGAAACGTTATTAAAATAGAAAATGCCCAGTTGCCCAGTTGCCCCTTACACCCCATCCCACCTCTCCTCAATCCTCACCTGAATATCTAAAACATTCCTACGACTCCGTGAATTAATTTAAAGTATCTCTTAATATGCGTCACGGATAAGTCAATACATTCGTTGACAAAAACATCTACACTAAACCAAATTGCTAAGTACCTACCTAAGAATATGTCAATAATATTCTCATTGTTTTGTGTATTTTGAGCTTGATTAGAGATACGGTAAACTGCAAAATAACGAGTGTAAATCGTCTGCTCTGATTGCATGAACATATTTTAAAAGTGTTTTCTTAGAAATATGTTATAACACTTATACAACTGGGTATATAGGATTTTATTAAGTACTTCGAATTAGTGAAGCTTTCGATGTTCCTAATTCTAAAATATGCCAGTAGAAATTATTTTGACATCATGTTTTACTAGCGTTACCACTACACATGCGTTTGCAAAAGAAATTTTCAAAATATTTAATGTTAACGCTAAATTACAGTTACTTGAATTTCAAACAATATTCAATTTAAAGAGAGGTAATTTAAGATTATCAATATTTCATTTTTTTATAGACGGAGAATCTGCGAAAAATGGTTCAAATTTTTATGTTTTTTTCTGTTATTTCAGAACCAATTTTAAGAATTTTATATTTTTAAGCGATCTTTGACTCATGTTATGTGTTTTATCAGCACATTTCATGTTTTCATATAAAGGGAGGGTAACTCTCAAAAGATGTAACAATTTAAATAAAAAATAAATGTTTTACAAACTATGGGTCAAAACAAAATACTTTTCACATATATATTCTAAAATATATTTAAAATAAGACAATTAGTTACAAAAGTGAGTAATTAGGAATTTTGTTCAGTGTACATTCATTTGATTTACATCAAGTCTTAAGAAAGGATGCATACCATCGTACGTACTAAAGTTATATTAAATATAGTGTAGAGCAGCAGTTTCAAACCATGCAAGAAGATACCACTCCTTCTGGTCATATACCACTACTGCATTTCCCATAGGCCTCCATTATAGTATTGGCCTACAACCTCTATTTCTATATCCGAATCTATATCCGAATGGATAAAGAAACATAACTTTTTTTAAAGAACTATATTAATGACACTCAAAAATGATCAGTAAATAAGCGTTTATGTTATGCTTTCAGCCTATAATACTTCACTGGAGGTGGGCAACCCCAGAATGGCGGTAAAATAATAATTACTTTTTTTGCAAACATTTGTATCCATAAAAATATCCTAAATGAACATGTTTATTTTGGAAATATAATATGTTGATGTTTTATGGGGATTTGTTATGATTTGGGTAATTTAATCCAATCAGCATCTAACTTACAATCTGACTATATGCCATACTATATGTTTTTCCACCGCCACAGTAACGTTATGGTCAGTAAACACCCGCCATACCCGACCCCACACCAACCCATTTATAGTCATTTTGTTAATTTTGATCATGTTCATTCAAGGTATTTATCATGACACCGCGTATGCAAACGTGGAAACGTGGCTCCATCGTAAATGGAGTGTTTACTATAGAATTTGCAGCAACTCTGCAGTTCTGCAGGTAAGAAGGCTCTAGGCCCATTTTCCATATTTTATCTTGATGTAACTGGAGGATGAGTCTGGCACATTCATTCCTGTTAGACGCCATATAACCTTTCATGTGTTGGTGCGCCTTAAAACCCAATTCAATTAAATTGCATCCATTGTTTTGTTTCTTTATTAATATTATATTATAGGTGTCGTTCTGTGAAGTTGTACACATGATGACCTAATACAATTGAGCATTCATAGGCCTTCTGGGTACTCTTTCTTATGATTGGCAAACATATATTTGAAGTAAAGTTTTCAAGGTTGGGTATGGGGTCCGTCCTCCAGTCATTTGGCTCTCAGGGCAAATCCTACAAAAGCATTAATATCTAGCTGTCTTACGTTGCCTATATATACAGAAATGTCTAATTATAGTAATATCAACATTTTTGGTGCTTAAATAAAAACGATATCTTATTTGGCATAATGTTTTGTTTCCCGAGTACAACTTCCAAACCATGCAAGATATTTTCAAGAAACTTGGTACAGCTAGCCACCTAGTGGTTTTGTGGTGGCGATGCCTTTTGATATTTCAGTATTTTGGTATACTTGGTATATATATCCATCTAGAAGTCTTGTACAGACCTGCCTTATATCAATATTGGATGCTTTTTACTGGGAAGTTAATTTGTCTACTTCCATAGCATAACTAAAGAAACCATTCAAGATTTCTTCTTCAGACCTGCTACACATTATCAAATTGGTCATCTATTGTTTGGGGGCACTTGTTTCAGCCAAAGGTTTTTCTGCAGTAACTTGAGCAATTTAAATAATACGTACATTAGTTATAGTTATATATCACTAGAACTGGTATTTTTAGTAGTAAATAAAACTACTTTACTTTTGAAAATCGGTTGAGAAATAAATATTTTACAGCCAAAATGATTTTTGATGAGGCTTTTCCTATGTGAATTCCTTGCAAATTCAGAAATTTTAAAGAACTTCAGTTAGTCTTCATATTTCGCTATACAATTTTCAGAGTATCTTAATTTACTAATATCCAACAATTTAAAACCATTTTTGGATAAACATTCTAAAAAAAAAAATATCAAATTTTTCATGCAGCAAAATTTTGCATTGAAAATGACCCATCAAAAACAGCTTTCGCACATGAATTTTTTATTTCTCCGCAGATTTCGAAAAGTAAGGTGTTTTTATTTACCACTAAAAATGTCTGTTTCACTGATATACAACTTATTTAGGTAGTAGATGAATTTTGTCTGAACAGTCCAAAAAAAACTTTGGCTGAAACAGGCGCCCCAAACAATTTGACATATAAAAAATCAATATTTTTAAAATTTCCGTGCCAAGCAGATTGTCAATTTGTCAAATTGTTGGAGAATAACTTTTCTTAGAATTTTGCCAAATGGTTTATACTTGAACATCGTGACTGTATTGCACGTTTTGTTGTATGTAATTTGTGTTTCCATGGAAACAAGATTGTCATTTTAATAACATTTTCATTTCAAGTGCAGATCAAGAAAAATATATTGACCATTGTTTCAGTGTATTAATACAATTACATGAGAAATGTTATTCATCTTTATGTCGGTTGATGAGGCCCGTCCAATAAAGCGGGGTTTTCATTATTTGTGTTTTGGTTTTATTTTTGTTCTAAAACAATTAGGAAGTATCAACAAAGTGTTAATATATTCCTAAGGCAATATTCGATATTGTAATGCTAGCTTTTCAAAGAAATAACTGTAATCGGGCCTCAGTCTATAATATGTATACCATATCTCGGCTAATCAGCCAATTTACATTTTAGCAGTTCCATTATTTTACAATGGAAAATAGATCGCTAAGTTCATTCCTTAATTAAGAGAGCGTCTCCGTGGCCGAATGGTTAACGACGTGCGTTGTAAACCTTCTCGCCTCTCACCGTTGCGGGTTCGAATCCCACTGGAAGCTCGACTTGTAATTCAGGATGTGTCGATTCTTACGGATGGCGGGAGGTGTACAGTACTGGTTTTACCCAGGAATAAGTGGGTGTTCTGCCTCCATTACAAAATCAAAGTACCGAAGGTACTGAGAGCATGGTGAACTAGGAATTGTGCATGCATGCAATTGAAGGTTTCTTTCCAATCACTAGAAATGTGTCAACTCTTCTTAATAATAATACATCATTGCATGCAATAATACATCAATGCATTGTTTAATGTATCTGGAAGTAAGGCGATTAAAACAAGATAAGGTAAGGTATTATACAGTAATAAAGAAGGGACGAAAAGGAATGATTGGTTATAATGAAAATTAATCTCCGAAACGCTTAATCATATCTGAACCATATCTTCACAGGTGTTAAAGTGTATCAAAAAACATCACCGGTCATCATCTGTCAAAATTTGAGTCATTAGAAATGAATATAGCGTCAAAAAGGTCAAGATAGCTAATTTTGCCAATTCAAGGGGAGGTAATTCATAGACCCTTTGACCAACATAGCTGAATTAAAATAGGAAACAACCTTGCAATTATATCGACCTACTATGCAAGTATGATTAAAATCAAATGAACACGAGTGTAGTCTGAAAGACAGCCATATCCCCCACTGCACAAAGATTTCTAATATACAAATTTAAACATGGAATGTCACTGTAAAGTGACAAATAGTGACAAATTCTCCCTGCAGTTTCCTTGTTCCAAAAAGTGTGACCTTCAACTAAAAGAACATATGCTTTACACAAAACTTGTATTAGAGACATACAGACTACACATATACAAAACATAACTTATAAATCTTTGTGCTCATTTATTTTAATCTCACAACTCGGAGCATCCCTGGTCTCGGGATACCGTTGTTATTTATTCTCACAACTCGGAATACCACTGGTCTCGGGATACCGTTGTAGTCCATTCTCACAACTCGGAGTAGATACCGTTGTGATTTAATCTCACAACTCGGAGTGAACATGATGTTCATACACAATTATTTCGTTGTTATATTTTCCAACCATGTATGTTAGCATGATGTGAAGGACTGGGCCTTTTGACCTAATAGGTAGCTACGCTACTGAGAATTTTACGATTCTTATCCCTAATTGTAATTTTTTACATGGATTTTTTTTTAGTCGACAAATCGTTTGTTGACAATAATCACCAAAGTCACGGTAAATTCCGTTTACTACCTTAGGCCTAAACAAGAAAGTGTTTTGTTTCCTGCCACCCAACCGAATCGCCGTTTTTACCCCTGACACAACAACTTTTTACCCCTTCATTTTTTGTTGCTTTGTTTTGTTTTTAAACATATTTGTGTTTTGGCCTTAACAGAATATAATTCCATCAGTTTTGCATGTAATTTGAAAATTGTAATAAAAGGTAACATATTTGTGTTTAGATCCACTCTTGTTTGTGTAATGTATATTTGTCAATGCTACAGTCATACGTTCGAGTCCCGCTTGTTCCACGTTTGCACATTGAAGAATGTTTGACAGCTACTCACTAACGCGCGGCAGGACTGTGGTTCTAAGAGTTTGTTTCAAAACAGATGAGTTCTACCTCTACCAAATTGACGCATAGATAAAAGTAAAAATCTTTAAAAAAAGTCCAATCTCCACACACACACAATTTGTTTTCCGACTTAAGTCTTAAATGGAGTACATCAGGCTTTTTATAGGGGTCCGATTTAAAACTGACAAATATTAATATTTTTTATTCAATATAATGAGCCTACAAAATCTTTTATTTGCAAAGAAATTCATTCTACGTAGTAATACGTGCTATCCTAGGTGACGCACCAGGGTTAATTTCAGCATATTACGTGCGATTCCACCCTAGCTATATGGTGTTTTGAAACTTTAAACATTAACAAAATGGTTCTAGCTTCATATTTTGATTGATAGTGTTTTATATCGTGAATTAGAACAATTTTATAATTTAAGATGTTTCTAGAAAAATCCTGATGTACCCCTTTTACGACCATTCATTAATAAATTAAACAAACTTTTTTACATAAAAAAAAAATATAAATTAGAATAAAAAATTGGATCCTGCTCAGATTCGCACCCATCCCGCTCGCTTTATAATTTTCATGGGACTTCCGTTTTCCCGACTGAGCTAGTAAGCCTTTATAAGTTTTGATGAACTATAATGAGACTTATTCTAAAACCAGAGTGTCCGAATAGACCCGAAGTCTAAAAACAGTCACTCGGGATAAAATGACGTCATATAAACCCAGTCAGATCTTGTTGTTTTGCATTCGGTCTCGCCGACACGATTGGCACAAGTATTCAGTATTATTTTACTACCGAATCAGTCATTTTAACTTCATAGCAAGGGAGGTAAAAACTTAAGAATATTACACAGAGTACTACAAAGTAATAGTCTATTCTATTCTATTCTGTTCATTCAACAGATTAGGTCTATAATGGGGCAATGAAAAAGCCGGAATTCCTGGCGTATCCCACAATTCATAGCGCGTTAGCGTTCTTAGTTTCAGTAATGGCGGCGGTTTGTTTACCGATTGATCCTGATGGTCATACTACACCAATTCATTTTCCATAGGTCTGCCTTATAGCTCTAAGCTCTGTACTAAGTTCCCTAATATAGGAAGCTATATTTTTTATTACTTGTTTTGAAAGACCTATCTTAGTTTTATCAAAAAAACATACAGAAGCCATACATTGAGTATGTTTTGAAAAAGCTGTTTGGGTCGGATGGTGCTGACCCACCTACTTGCATGTAGAAACATGAGGAAAATGTAAAATATACTTCTTTCTTTGATTATGCAACACATTATGAATACATTGCACACATGTATGATTTAACCTTTATAAGTACTCTTCAAGAGTTGAATTTTAATTTTTTAGCAAGATTTTTTGGTTTGATTACCTTGACAACCAATCAAAATTAAGAGATTCTGTGTAATAGCTCCGAATTTACCCTGGAACTTTTTCCCTGCCCTCTGATTGGTTGGTAATTGGTGTAGTCTGATCTTGATGTAACTGGGTTTTAGGTGGTTTATCATTCCTTTATTGAACTTTAAATATAATTTTATTCTTAGAAATAGAAAAACGACATAAATGATTGTTCAAACGGACACGTAAAAGCGTTAATTCATGAATTTCATTTTTCCAAATCGGGCATGCCAGGGCACATGCAGGGTCGGGGAAATTGGCGAGTTTGGAAGGGGCGTGGAGTAAATGGAAAACATTTCTATTGATATAATTTGAGCTGTTTATAACACAGGAACTGGTCACTTATAATGTTTTATATAATAATTAATTATATAATAATAGAGGGCAAAAATTAAAAGTGACCAGTTCGTGTGGTTCATAACATTAAACATAGGAGTACGATTGGGATATTGGGGGTGTACATTAAAGCACCATAGCATAGGGATCTGTTTGCCAGTTTCGCATTATTTTGTAGATGCAATTTTACTATACATGTATCCTTCCTCTGTCTTTTGGGAGGCGCTAAATAAACTATAATAGGGTGGTGATATTGGGTTCCTGGCGGTCCAGTTGGCAGATAACTCACCCAGTAAGCTAGGGATGGGGGGATTCTGGGTTCGAGTCTCGTACATGCCTCACTTGGTCTCAATCTGTTGAAGAGCTATTGAAAAAATCCAATTCAATCGATACTTCCTAACAAGGATCGTCAACTGGCCCGTAGCTAACCGAGACAAATCTCTTATTTCGGGTGTCCGGTGGCATTAACCTCCATCACCGCCCATTCAACCGAGGCAACTGCCTTGGTGTGCCTCAGGGTAGCTACGTGCCTGCTCAGTCAAAGTGATAGTTATGTTTAAACTTATTTAGTTTACATTGATAGTCGGAATGTAACAAAAGCTCTAAACTTTAATCACTCTCAATGTCTTCCTGGGTAGAACCAGCACTCACCAACTGAGCAAATGCAGATAAAGTGGCTTACTCATGGACACAACACATATGGTCATGGCGGAGATTAAACGACTTTTTGATCCTGTGTCCAATCTTCTACCACTAGACCACAGTGCTCCACTGTTTGTTTGATGTTTCAAGAAGAGAATGTGATGCTCTCCTATGTTTAGTTACCATGGTTGTTTTTGACTGATATGTACACATTCTGTCAGGCATTTACAACATACATAGGATGGTGACACAAGCAACAATTCAAAGATTAATGGACCACAGAGATGTTAAAGTAGCTGTCCTGCCAACAACAGTCAAATGTACAATATATGTACACCGTTTCTAAACCTATTGATGACCAGGTATATATATATAATAACTTACATATTTTGAGAATCCAAACTCTATAGACACAATGTAAACGTTTCCAGGTTGTGAGTATATAATAAATAAATAGACTATTTGTTGGTTTGTCGTGAATATAGGATTTATTTCATCACAAATTGAGAAAACTCAAATATTTTCTCTCGTGCAGAAGCACTCGTGAAAATATAAGTTTTCTCACTTCTCGATGAAAATAAATCCTAGATTCACTCAAAACAAACTTATTTATTTGGGAATTTTTTCACTCCAGTTGCGAAAGAACCCATACTTTTTGCCACTGGGAATGCCAGGTACAGAAAGTGATATCGTTATTCGGTACCACATATATATAACTTTAGAAAAACAACACTGTATATGCTAGTAGGTTTAAAGTCAACATGAGACTGGTTTGATAACTTGAGATGCTAATTTCAATGCCTGAATAAAACTTCTCGAAATTACATGTTTAGACAAGCTTAACCTTTAACCCGCTACATATATATAATGGACTGTTCGTTCTTTGAATTAAGACCATTCCATTTATGTGCGAATTACTCGCAGGCTGATCTGGGTTTACAATGAACCCAAAGGTTATTATAATCGTGCTTAGTGGGTTAAGGGTTAAGTGAAATTTACATAGCGGTAGTTTTTGTTATTTTTAGCTCGACTATTCGAAGAATAAGACAGCTTATGTAATCACCCCGGGGTCGTCGTCCCACATCAAGGTTTGCGTGTAAGCTGTGTTTACAAGTCTATATCTCTTACATTTCTTATCCTACCACAACCAAATTTGTTCATGGGCTTCCTTGTAGCATTATCTTAAGGGCTGCATAAGCAATTTTGGTTCCTGTAACCCATGGGCTCCCATGGAACGCAAATTCTTACTATAGCTTCTTACACATATATGTTGCACTCACCACCCCCACTTCCCCCACCATCCACCCCCGCCTCTCTCCCACCCCCACCCCGCACCCCACTCAAAACTTTTTTTTTTAACATATTTCTGTGTAGTTTTGGTCAATTCTTACACATAGTTATGTTGTGCTCCCAACCCCACCCCACATTGTTGTAGCCTTGTTTTCTGATCGTATATACTAGCTATAAATTTATTATTCTCCGAAAAATCGAATAGTCGAGCGGCGCTGTTCTCCGACAGCTCTTGTTTTATTCTTCTTATTTCTAGCCGAAATATCCCTATTTTTTAAAACAATCTCTCTACTTGGTCTGTAAGATTTGGAATGGTGTGTGAAAGCGGATAACCACTGATTGGGTTATCAAAGGCAAGATAAAAG